>JASDQU010739111.1:54514-70779 GCA_032191745.1 Picea mariana
ACGATGAGATTGAAGACCCTGGATATCATCCCTTTGTCCAGGTTGCGATGGAGTATGTATAATTTGAGACACATAGATACACTTTGTATGTCTAGTGGCTATGTTGTCTTAATTTGAAATTTCTCGCATACATCCACAGTGTATTCCTGGTGGATATGCTATATTTTGACGGCATGGATCCATAGTGTATGATTGGTGGCCATGACCTATGTCTACAATGTCATCCATATGTGATCTGAGTATGGGAATGCCTACCTCAGAACTGGTATATATGATATTCTGCAGATGCTTGGTTGTTCGTAGGTTTCCGATTAGGTGTGCTTCTGGTTCCCGACACACACATACAACTTACAAAGTCTTTCGGTTGTCACTGGTTCTGGCCTCATACTTTGGGGGGCATTCTGTTATCCATGATTTTGGTCATCATGATGGTGTATTGATGATGGTTTACTCAGGCTCCTCATAAGAACTTTCTCCTGATAAAAGTTATATTCATCTCTTCCCAGAAAACTCATTTTTTGAAGAGAGTTCGCAAGTTGCTAGTATCCCAGGGTGCGAGAATGACCCATTCTCATAGGATGCCTTAAGTTGGGGTGAGAACTTCTTACACTGTGCAACATAGATAGGGTGTGAACCTTCTCTAAAGCATGGAAAAAGATAAATTCTCGATGGTTCTAGAAGGGAATCTTCTAGAAGAATGGGTTGGCATTCAAATGGTTATCCTTGTACTAGATTCCTTGATATTGTGGGATCATTCTTATCTAAGTAACCATCTTATTCTATCCTATATATTGATGGAATTCTCATGGAAAATGTTAAGCAAGATTCATTGGAGAATTGGTGAAAGAATTGTGTGAAGGACTTATCTTGAACAGGAGCTTGGAGACTCTAGCAAGTCTATCAAAAGGATTTGATCTTCTTCATACAAGGATTGAGCAAGTGTGTGTGTCGGAGCCAAAATCCATTGAAATAAATCTTGCGACATCAAGGTGATTAGGTTGTAATCTTTACTTTCAATCAATATGATATAGTGGCATGTCCATTTCCCATAAAGTTATTCTCACTTTATTGTGTAATTCCTTGATCATACAGATAAGTTGACAGTTGAATATATTTTGCTATCTTCACTTTGGTTAGTTTGTGTTGTCTTGGTATTGAGCTCATAAGAGCACTAGAGTGAAGTCGGAGAAACAGATACCCTAGGAAGCGATACAAAGGTATGCTACTTGTTCCTTCCTACTAGCTAATTCAATGGTCAAAACTTAGGGAAAAGTCATGTCTTGTCATGTTTTGTTCTAGATCTAGGTGGATCTAGGGAGCTCTGTTAGTGTCCACACCTATCGATTAGTCCGATAACACATCTAACAACAGGTTTAGGATATCCTACAAAAGTCCAATGACAAGTACAAGCAGCGCCATGATCAACATCGGGTGCCACATAAGTTTCAGGTGGGCAACAAAGTTTCGTTTCACTTGAAGAAAGAACACCTTACAGGACCCCATCAAAAGATTAAACCACTTAGTTATGGGTCATAAACCATCACCAAGGTCATGGGGGATAATTATTTTTAACTCAACATTCTTCCTTTCCTTGGCCTGCACCCAGTGTTCAACATGGATTTCCTTCGCCCTTAGTTCCCACCATTGTTGGACACCTCAGAAGTAGCAGAACAAATGACACCAACAAATATCAACCCCAAATGCATACAAAAAGCATCCAATGATCATATTGTGGACACATATATCAAGGGCACTCGACAATAAAGGATTCGTCTTTATCGATTCGTCATAGCAGGGCAACTCATGCACCAAGGCAAGTGGCTCACCTGTGGCCAAATTCAGCATAAATTTCCTCATCTCATGGGGGAACTCAACGAAATGGATACCATTGCTTCCTAAGGATGGAGGATTGATCTTGGTGGATATCAATGGCCACCCACCTTTTCCAACTTTCTCAAAACAATTTTTTGGCATTTTTGGTAATTTACTATTTTTAGCAGTTTTTAACTTCCGAGGCCATTTTGAGGGCCTAAATGAAGGTTTTTCTGGATCATGATTATCAATGATATCTGAAGGATCTTATTGAGCCCCCAAAATGAATCTCCTCAAAAATCCCTTTCCAACAATCTATCATGCACCCCAAACGGATATCATATGCAAAAGTTACGGCACTGGGAAGTTGATGTACTAACCTACCCAAACGGGGCCCACGTGACTTTTGATGCTTCATATCCTAGGGATGGGATTTTGGATGTCTAGGGTTTTTGACATTCCTGTTTATTTTAAAAATTCCTTTAGAGCTTCATTTTAACCATCTTCTTGTGAATGAGTGCAACCATCACATCTCTTCTCAGAGATAAGCTGCCACCATTCCAACAAGCTTGTTTTCCGTTGCATTTTACAGTTTCATCTTATTTCCTTATTGAATAAAAAACAAGTTTTACTGTATCTCTGTTATTTTGTGTTAAACACCTGTTAATAATATGTATTCATTTTATTTTTCTCATAAAATAAGGAATAATGGTATCAGAGCGGTCTTCTCCTTGTCGTCTTAATGCATGTCCCCAACGAGGTTGGAGTACAAAGACTTGGGTCTCAAGCTTGTTTTTCTTGAGGACAAAAGCTCTCACACACCCAAGAAAACTCTCATGGAAGGAAAAAAGAAATATTATGGGATAGGATATCCTTTCAAAATGTTTCTTGATGAAATCCTCAGGCAATAGAGGAACAAGATGATGGATAGTTTCGCGCAAATCCATCGGCGGCTATAAACATGCGAAGCATCTTGTTCGAGCTGAGATGCCACCCCCTTCAAGGTAAAAATAAACTTCGATATTCCTATATTTAAAGGTAAGATAGATGCATATGATGTCAATAAGTGGTTTAATCTACTAGAAGGGTATTTTTTTTTCCATGACTTTTTGAATAGAGGAAATATTACTTTTGCGCCCTTCAAAGCCATTCCCCATGTCAAAGATTGGTGGGAAAATTTTTGTGAGAAAAATGAAACAGAGGAACCCTCATTATTTATAGTAATGACCACCTGGGAATCCTTCAGGGATGATATTAAGAAAAAATACTACCCTATCATAAGTTATGACGACTTGTATACCAAATGGACCACACCGCGGCAAGAAAGAGACCAAGCAGTGCCAGATTTCACAAATATATTAGATACCTTGCGCACCAAGTTGGGTATCAAAGATTCAGAGAGATATCTGGTGCTTGAGTATCGTGTTTACCTACATAGATACATCTATAATGAAATGGAATTTCTGGACATCTCATCCTTTGGTACGACCTATCGATATGTTGTCAAAATCGAGAAGAAACTCAAACAATAGACACGACAATTTGGGCCTGGGAACCCCTCATAGAAAAATCCAAGAAAGGGTGGCCCCAACCCATGGAAAAAAGGATAGAGAAAATATGGATAGTATCAAGACAACCATTCCAAGACGCAAGAAAAGAAGGAAACTAGAAACACAGCAAAAGATATCGGGAAGTGGAGCGACTTCCATAAGAGCCCTTGTCATAACACCGATGATTGTTTCTCAAAGTAGTCATTGGTGGCCAAAGTGAAATCCTCTAAATCAGATGCAGGTTTTGACTCTGAGTCAGAACCAGAAAGGGGAAGATGAATCATTGACATGGAACCCTGTGCCACCCTTTCTACCACGAAGCTCAAGTCTGGTGAACTAGATGAGAAAGAAGAAGGAGAATGAATATTCCATTCACATATGTGGGTAAAAGGAACCCTATTGCACTCTATCGTTGATAGAGGTAGCTAGAATAAACTCACATCAGCAGAGGTCTTCAAGCAGCTCGCCCTTCCAACAACACTGCACCCACAAACCTACACCATTAGATGGCTCCACCAAGAACGATATCTCCACGTCAACCAACAGTGTCGACTATCATACGACATCAAGCCCTTCAAAGATGAGGTATTGTGTGATGTTTCTCCTCTCAAAGTTTGGGATGTTCTTTTGGGCCAACCTTATTTACAGAAACATAATGTTGTATATGATTCTAGGCCTCATAGTGTTATTATTACTTTGAACAGGAAATTGTACAGGATACCCGAGGTTGTCCCACCTAGTGTTATTTCCTTGATCTCTGCTAAGCAATGCAGGAAGGTCATCTCTCAAATGGGAAAGTTTGTATTCTTTGTGATTCGCTCTCAGAATGAGAAAAAGATCATAGCCACATCCAGGGTCTCTATGGTCGACCTCTCCACACAATAGAAGCAAGTAGATAACGTCATGGAAGAATACTCAGATATCTTCTCCTCATCTACCAAGGTACCTCTGCACTGCCACGTCAAGCACCCCATCGATCTGACCCCTGACGCAACGTTTCCTAATCGGCCAGTCTATCATCGCTCTCTGTTAGAGAATGAGGAGATAAGGATACAGATCCAAGAACCACTCCACAAGGGGCACATCCATCCCAGCTCATCACCTTGCGGGAGCCCAATCATGTTGGTACAGAAGAAAGATGGAACCTGGAGAATTTGCATTGATTACCGGGATCTATATAAAATCACAGTAAAAAAACGGTACCTGATTCCCCGAATCGATAACCTCCTTGATCAACTCACAGGGGCCAAATACTTCAGTAAGATTGATTTTAAGTCTAGCTACCACTAGGTCCTGATAAAACATACAGATGTATGGAAGATCGCCTTCAAGTCAAAGGAAGGCCTTTTTGAGTGGTTGGTCATGCCCTTTGGTTTGATAAATGCTCCAACCACTTTCATGAGGATGATGGACAATATCCTACGACCCTTCACCAATAATTTTGTAGTGGTGTATCTGGATGACATTCTCATTTACAACAAGACTTGGGCTAGAACACTTGTAGCATATTCAGCAGGATCTCCACACCCTATGGTAGTACAATCTGTATGCCAACTTGTAAAAATTATCCTTCGGCATGGGAAAGGTCCATTACCTAGGCTACATCATTGATCAACATGGCGTACATGTGGATCCAGCCAAGATCTAAGTCATCCTTGACTGGCTATCCCCAACCACACTCGCTGAGATTTGGAGCTTCTTGGGCCTTGCCAATTTCTACTGCAGGTTCGTGTTGGGATTCTCACATATTGCATGGGCCCTCAGCTAAATAACCAGGGGTGGTGGTAAGGAAAACTTTTCATGGGTCCGGTCCCAACAACAAGCATTCAATGATTTAAAGTAGCGCTTATGCTCAACCCCAATACTTTCACTACTAGACCTGCAACAGCCCTTTGAGATCGATACAGATTCTTCAGACTATGTTGTGGGTGTTGTTATCACTCAGCACAACCACCCCATGGCCTATCATAGTGAGACACTATCATATGTTGTCTGTAAGTACCCTACTTATGAGAAAGAAATGTACTCCATTGTGAAAACCTGCCGCCAGTGGAGACATTACATTCTTGGGAAGGAGATAGTCATCCAAACTGATCATAAGCCACTGTAGTTCATGTAGATGCAAGGAAAATTGCAAAATGACTACCATCAAAAGTGGTCCACATACTTGCAGCAATTCCACCTCAACATCAAGTATAAAAAGGAAGCACCAACTGTGTCCTTGATTTCCTCAGCAAACCGCTAGTCACGACACTCACCACAATGCTATAATATTGCATCCATGAGACCTATGGATGGCCCCAACTCTATGAGACAGACCTAGACTTCACCACCACCTACCAAATGTTGGGTGCAAACACAGTTGTCGCTAATTTCCATCTTCAGGATGGGTTTTTGTGTCGTATGGGCCATATATGTGTTCCATCAGGAGAGTGAGTGAAGATGATCTAGAAAGCCCACTATAGTTGGATGGTAGGACACTTCGTAGTAAAAAAGACAGTGGTGATGCTACAGAAACATTTCTACTAGTCGAAACTTAGACAGGAGTTCAACAAGTATATTAGGTGTTGCACTGCTTGAGCTATTGCCAAACCAACCAAGAAGAAAAAGGTCCTGTACACCCATATTCCTACTCCTGATAGGCCATGGGAATGCATCTCAATGGACTACATTTCAGGCCTCCCATCCATCAAGCGAGGAAATGATTTTACTTTTATGGTTCTTGATCTCTTTTCTAAGATGGTGATTCTAGTTCCTTGCAAGAAGATCATCACAATAGAGGCCACTGCCAAGCTCTTCTTTGAATGAGTCTGGGTACATTTTGGAATCCCACAAACCATTGTCTCAGGTTAGGACAGTTGATTTATTAGCACATTCTAGTTGAGCCTCTGGTCACTGCTGGACACCAAGCTCACCAAAGCCATGGCCTTCCACCCCCAGATAGATGGCCAGACCGAGGTTGTAAATCGAATGATTGTGCATATCCTTCACATGTATAATTAAAATCACCCTCACACATCTCACACATGGTATNTGAGGTCACCTCAACTGACTCATCTCCTACTTCAAAGGAAGCTAAAAGAGACATCCGGTTCATTGAGAGGATCCATCACATCCACCAATGGGTTCAAGATATCCTATATAAGTCCAATGACAAGTACAAGCGGTGCCATGATAAAAATCAGGTGCCACATAAGTTTTAGGTGGGCGACAAAGTTTGGTTGCACTTGTAGAAAGAACACCTTACAGGACCCCATAGGAAGCTTCAACCACTCTATTATGGGTCGTATAAAATCACCAAGGCCATGGGGGATAATGATTTTGAGCTCAACATTCCTCCTTTCCTTGACCTGCACCCAATGTTCAACATGGATCTCCTTCGCCCTTATTTCCCACCATTATTAGACACCTTAGAAGTAGAAGAACAACTGACACCAACATATCTCAACCCTTACTACATACAATAAACAACCATTGATAATATTGTGGACACATAGATCAAGGGCACTCAACAACAAATGTTATCAATTCGTCAAAGCAGGGCAGCTCCTGCACCAAGGCAAGTGGCTAACCCGGGGCCAAATTCAACAAAAGTTTCCACATATGATGGGGGAAATCAATGCAATGGAGACCATTGATTCATAATGAGGGAGGATTGATCCAGGTGGATATTGGTGGCCACCCACCTTTTCTAACTGCCTCAAAACAGTTTTCTGGCATTTTTGGTACTTTACTATTTTTAGCAATTTTTAACTTTCGGGGCCATTTTGAGGGCCTAATTGAAGGTTTTTTGGGATCGAGATTCTCAATGATATCCAAAGGCTCTGATTGAGTGCCCAAAATGAATATCCTCAAAGATACCTTTCCAACAAGCTATTGTGTGCCCCAAATGAAGATTGTATGCAAAAGTTATGACCCCGGGATGTTGATGTATTAACTTACCCAAACGGGACCCACATGACTTTTGGAGCTTCATCTCCTAGGGCTAGGATTTTGAATGTATAGGGTTTTTGAAATTCCTGTTTATTGTTAAAAGGCCTTCAAAGACTCATTGTAACCATCTTCTTGTGAATGAGTGCAACCGTCACATATATTCTTAGAGATAAGCCGCCACCATTCCAGCAAGCTTGTTTTCCACTACATTTTACAGTTTCAAATTATTTCCTTATTAAATAGAAAACTAGTTTTACTGTATCTCTGTTATTTTGTGTTAAGAACCTGTTAATAATCTGTAGTCATTTCATTTTTCTCATAAAATACGGATCATAATGGGTGGTCCTTTATTATCCATCTTTCCTTGAGTTATCTGTAACACCCCTTTCTGTTTATTTAGAAACATTGAAAATCTTTCTTCCTCTTCTTCTTCTTATTCCTCCTCTAAGTCAACTCCTTTCAGATTCGTTCTCCAATGTGGACCTCTCACTAAATCTGATTGAGGATCTGATAATGGACACTTTAGGGATTTAAAAACTAGAGTTGAGCTAACTTGAGAAAATAAAACTATTGAGTTAGGAGATTCTTTCTCTAAAATTTCTTTGACCTCTTCCCAGGATTCTAGATTCGTTGTCATCTTTATTGATCCTCTTAACTCATATTTATAGGTGGATCTCCTAGTAGTGATTATTCCATGAGGATCATATAATCACTTATGTCCTTCTTCAAAATCAAACTGGTTTAAAATTTCTTCAGATTTAGAAACTGATATCCTTTGTTGTACCAAAAAGTGGCCAACTTCTTGTGGTAATGCAAAAGTGATTTCTTTTATTTGTTGGCCAAATAGGAAATGATATGTTGAACACATTTCCCACACTAAGAGCGGGGGGGGGGTGAATTAGTGTGTGGAATTTTCTAACTTTTCATCTTCTTACAAGTTAGTAGTTAAAACATAATTGAAAAGTTTAAGAACATTTAAATAATAATCACAATGGACACAAGAGACACCAGATGTTTATGCAAGCTTTTGTATAATTGATATGAATATAGTAATATGAATTTTCCTAGCAACAACTATTATGTATCAACACCAACTGAAGTAAGGATCACCAACTCCTCAGAGAGAACCAACTCTCAAAAGAGCACTAACTCTCAAGAAAGACCTAGCTTTCCGCAAGACCCATCTTGTTGATAGAACACAGTCTATCCAACTAGAGTTCATTCAACTCTACTAGTAGTGATGTATTATAGAATCAACTCTATCTCATGATCATAGGTATACTATAAATGTTGATCACCACATTTCATATTCTCTTTGAAATTCATGCCTTCTTCACTTTATCTTTCCTCT
This sequence comes from Picea mariana, assembly GCA_032191745.1. Classification (NCBI taxonomy): domain Eukaryota; kingdom Viridiplantae; phylum Streptophyta; class Pinopsida; order Pinales; family Pinaceae; genus Picea; species Picea mariana. The sequence goes on from JASDQU010739111.1 coordinate 63,161, forward strand.
AATATATTTGTGCTTTATTTACTTCTACATATCTCTTATATTCACGAGGACCTTAGGTCCATATCCACCTCATTCACTTTATAAGTCACTCTTCATCCATAAAAACCTTTTCAAGTGAACCAATCATGATTGTATTTATACCGGTTTATGCTCAAAACTTGTTTAAGTTATTGAGCCGACTTGTACAACAAGTTATAACTAGTTTGTTCATCTAAAATAACTTTTGGGAGCACCATAGATCATCAATCCAGGTCTTTAGCGTTACACCTGGCATCCCCTTTCCTTTCACAAATTGATCACAGGAATGGATCGATTTCCTTTGTCTCTGTGATAACAGAGATCAATTCTTCCTTCAAACCATGTTCATATGATCAATGGCATAGAACCATAGGCTTAAAAATTTAAGCAACGCATTACCTTCTTCCCTTTATATCTCTTTATCATATGACTAAAGGCGTTGACCAAAAGCTAGGTGAGACGATATCTTGAGTGTTTAACAATTCAACGGTCACGATTCAATCTCTAATGAGATGGATGATTGTTGTAAATTCAACACTTCGCCCTTCAGAACTTTTGGGCTTGAAACCTTTCAAATATCCTAAAGCAGATTTTGTCAAATAGATTGGATGGTTCTGATTAAATCACAGAACCGGATCAATGGTCATATTTTATCCTTATATCTATCCTTCATTGCTTAATCCAATGACTAGGACTTAATCAAGAAATGAGATGGATGGCCACCTTTTACTCTGTGACTTCATCTATTATGCTTATGCTATCCTTCCACTGTATTTTGATTGACGATTGAGAATGAAACCGAACATCCTATCGACGGTCGAGATCTCCTTTGAGTCTCCGAAATTCATATATTTCGAGTCTCAACCCCTTCTTTCCTCCGTACATCAATCTTCTGGAGCTGAAAAATTGTTGACGCGTGTCCCTCTCTGATTAATGGTCGAGATCTCCTTTGGGTCTCCGGACTTCAGAGATTTCAAATCTCAACCCCTTCTTTCCTCTGCACGTCAATCTTCCGAAGTTGAAAAACCACTGACACATGTCCCTCTCAGATTAATAGTTGAGATATCCTTCAGGTCTTCGAAATTCAGAGATTTCAAATCTCAACCCTTTCTTTCCTCCGAAGTGATCACCTGTTGTGCTAAGTCATGATACAGTGGAGACCGCTTGCTTTCAGTTAACATTCCCTCTCACACTATCCTTCCACTGTAGTATATCGATGGATGATACTTCTCCCGAAGTGATCTTCATATCGGATGTCTCGTGTTCACTTTGGGTCTTCGACATTCAAGACTTCGACACTTTGAGTGAGTGCTGGTGGTAAAACTCTTGAAGAAAAACTCTTAGAGTGACATAACTTACTTGCGTCACTTGATGACATGTCACGAGACGAGAAACTGCCATGTGTCACTTAGTTTCATGATTTACACGTACATGAAATGTTGATTTCAACTTGACACTTGTCATTCTCTGACTGTGCCACATGTCCTTGTTGACGTAGACTGCTGACGTGGTCTGTCACAATTTCTTGCTGACATCGACGTAGATCTCCCGATGTGACAGATGTTCATATCCTTGATCTAATGGTCAGGATAGTATTTGAAGAGTATCTTATATTGACGATTGAGACTAACTTCATACCTTCATCCTTCAAGACTTAGGGACTTAGGGACTTTTGACATTTCTTGGTGGTGAAACTCCCAAAGGAATTATCTCAAAGTGACGTAACTTGCTTATGTCAGTTTTTGACATGGCACAAGCCAATTTCCTCTTGATGCTTGTCATATTTTGATTCTTCCATGTGTATTTGCTAACGTGGTCTACTGTGTGTCCTTGCTAACATGGTCTGCTGACCAACAACCCTGATCCAACGATCATCGTATGTCCTCCAAATCCAATGGTCCTTATTCATTTCAGATTTCCGGGCTTCGAGAATTTCAAATATCAAACTTTCTTGAAGTGATATTTCTCTGGAGCATAACCTCCTCACAACTTTAGATGCGAACTAAAAGTTGTTCGTTGATCAAGATCTTATATCGATGGATCAATCTTTCTACAATGTAGCTTTTCTAGCTTATCCTGTCCTTCCACTAGAAAGTGATCTGACAGTTGATGGGAATTTTCATAATTGAATTCTCAATTGTTTTTCCCTGCTTATCTTGTCCTTCCACTCAAAAGTGATCCAACGGTTGTGATGATTCTTGAAGAAGATCCATGATCAAGGATGATTACAGAACCACAAATTTGTGAGTGCTTTAACTTGTCACCCAAACTTCGTAATTGGAAGTTGTACGCTATTGGTGAGTCAACCACAATCGTCGATCTTCGAAGCTATAAGATATGTAATATCCCTAAGGCCAAACGCAATTGTAAATGTAAATACAAATGTACTTAAGCTAGTGAGTTGTTTTGATATCATTTTTGTATGNAATAGGGAACTAAGGCCAAACGCAATTGTAAATGTAAATACAAATGTACTTAGCTAGTGAGTTGTTTTGATATCATTTTTGTATGCACATTTCATGGCATAGTGCACGCATGTACTGTGCAGTAAAATAAAGAAGTTTGCACATTCTAGGATATTGTGTGCAACAAAATAAGTGTGCTTGATATTGAGGCCATGTAGCCTTTCGTGTATATGTTTCATTTTATAGGATGGTGAGCCAGTTATTATAAGATAGGATTCTTATGTTTTGATTAGGCCATAGAGCCTAGATGTTAAAGGCCAGTGTGCCTATTTTTGTATATGTCTTATACTTAATATAAATGCATCATTGCGCATAGACCGACCAATATAAAAGATATGGGGGACTAAACTCCACTATTGAGGGAAAGGAAGGGGCCTAAAAGTTAAGTAAAAAGGGATAAGCTAGGGAACTTAAGCCAAAAAGGAATATTATATTAATATTTCTTAAGTCATAAAGTATGGATAATTATTTTATCCTAAGTTCTAAAGTTGGGGACAAGTGGGCCAACGTAGCCTCCCAACATGACAAGTGTCAAGTTGGGGACATGCATACATATTGTTGGGACTTAATTCATTTTCCCATATTTTCCATGACTTTTTCCCATCATTCTCCCCATCATTCCTTCCACCATTCAATTATTTATTCAATCATCCATGAGCATGCATACACCCATTGAGCTATCCTTCATACCATCAACAGTGTACATGAACCTGTTTCCATAGCAATTTTTTGTTCATGTAGCTGGTTAGCTTAGGAGATGGAATGAAGAAGCAGGTTGTCAATCCCATGGGATATTGAAGAGGCGGGTTGTTGGGCCTATGAGAAATTATCTGGGTGAGAGAATTTCTAGGGATTGATTTCCTGAGGGCGTTGAACTACAACTACAGTTCTCTGAGACTTCATGTTCGGCCTGTTGCTAAAGCCCAGAAAGGAATTGGTGTAGTCGAAGGATGTTGAGTAGAGAAGGGGCACACTTCCTGGGTGGGACAAGCATGTGGGGAATTAGGGAAGGTAGGTTGTTAGTTTGAGTTGGCACTTGAGATGGAGTCTTTCCTGTTGTCTATGAGCCTTTAGCCTAGTTAGGAATCCCTTTACCTGGGTGCAGTTTAGTCCCATCTTGGGGGTGAATCACTGTTGAGAGTGATGAACAATGTGGTCTAAGGCTGGGAGGTTCGTGGAAGGTCTACACCTAGTTGGTGACATCCTTACCAAGATAAGTGCCAATTGTGTGATAAATTTACATGTTTCATTGTTATTTACGTGCTTATTTTTATGGGTTACCATATGTGGGGTTATAACTATGTTTATTTCTATGGGTATTGCTTGTATATGTTGCATGTATACGTTTATTGTTATTTCAGTGTGAATCCGTGTATTTACAGAGGTATTTGTATGTTTATGTTTTATACGTAAATGCTTCCGCAAGAGTTTTGTGTGTATATAATTTAATTGCATGCAGTTGTAAATGTAAATTTATGTGGCATAGCTCAAATAGATGTTGGGTATGTTACAATATGTTCCACAGAGAGAACAATAATATTTCTCTAGCATAGCATGGCCCGGCATGGATGGTCAAGGATGTTACAAGATAGGATGGTCCTGACTAATTGCACGATTGGAACTAGTGTGATAATTCTCCTTTCGATCTTCACAATTCATCCCTGAAGTTGATCTGGCGATTGCGCATTCGACGTTCACGACTTAATATGAATTAAACAGATTTCTTGTTGGATAAACCCCATCATCGATAACCGGGTCAATGAGATATGATGATCTAGGCCAATTGCGGGATTGGAACTAGCAATTCATTTAATTCTCCTTTTGATCTTTGCAATTTATCCCCGTCGTTGATCTGGCTTGCAGATCAACAATCATGATCCTCCAACAATCCTCAAGCCCATGATCACTCATATGATCATTTTATGTAATATGAGTGTTCTCAACATGGTCAATTTCTTGATCGGATGACCTCTCTCTGCATATAGTTCGCTCCTCATCCCGAGCTTTGATATTCATTCGTTGACCCTCCTGAGATTTTATCTTCATATTGTTCACTCCTCCTCTTTGATCCTCCTTCTGAGGTTATGCTTTCGATCTCTGCATATTGTTCGACATCTTCTGCTAAATAATATATTGTTGACATCAATGTCAATATCATCTATGGTAATTCATCATTAACAACAGATCATCACATCGACTGTTGACATTAATGACAATATGTGTAACAATATCCCCCTTTGTCATTGAGGGAAACCCACTAACTTCATATACAAAACTCCCCCTTTGATGATGCTTTCCTCTTATGAAGTTTTCCTTTTATGAAGTTTATCTCCCCTTTTGACATCAATGGAAAAAGGTTTTTCCTCCTGTGGTAAAGCTCTATATGTTACTGACTAGAATCTAAACTTGGGTAATACTTCTTGCAATTATGTTTTTCTTGCCATAATTGAATGAATCCCCCTACCAATATGCTCTTTCTCTTCTTCTGACTACTCTCCCCCTTTGTTTCTGAAAAGGTAGCTCTTCCTAGCAAGGTTTCTTCCCATGTTATTTACTAACTTATTATCTCATTTGATTGGGATATTTGTTTTTCCAAATGAGTAGTCTTCTTGATACCAATTTTTGTAGTGATCGAGTCTTTTAAAAATATAATCTAATTTCTTTCTTATTTTTCTAACCAAAAATTCCCTTGAGTTTTTATTGATTGTTCTCTCCCTTTGTTTCTAAAAGGGTATCATTTTCTGACAAGGTTGTTCCTCTTATTATCTCTACATGATATCATGTACCTCATTTTGTACATCATAATGTTGCTTCTGCAGATGTCGTTGTCCTACAGGAACACTGCAAAATTGTATCTCATCTTATTCAAGCAACTCTCGGATCTTCCCATTGATTCCCATCGATATCTAACCAGATGTATCTTTATTTATCCAAGATGATTCTTTATTGTACATTTCTCTGAGGGTTTTATAAGAAATTTTATACTATACTTGTCACATGATTGACATTTTTTTTCAACAATCAACTTCACTCCTGTTCACTTTTTCAATCTTTGTTATCCACATCTATGAGTGTCCTGGTTTCTTGAGCTTTGTTCTCTGATCATCTATTACTGCAACTTCATTTTTCTTCCATGTTCCATTTACTCCTTTTGTCGTATTGTATGAAGCATTTCTCATTGACTGTTTTCTTGAGTTCCAACAGTTATTGGCTTTGTGGCCATATCCACCAAAACTGTAGCATATCATAGTGTAACACTGTGTAGCAATATGTCCAACATGATTGTAGTTCCAACATCTTATACTGTTGTTGAACCTACCAAATTATTTTCTTCCATGATGCCCACAATCCAAGGCTTTATGACCATATTCATTACAAGAGAAACAATAAACATTAAAAAAACTCCCATACCTTATTTGATTCATCCATGAAGGTGTCTCTCTTACAAACTTGCTATGAGGTGTATGATTAGCTTTTGGATGTCTTCCTTGATCCAATCTTCTAAATTTTGTAGTGTTTCTTTTATTTCTTGAATGTGAAGAACCTGAGTCATATCTTCTTTCACTTTTTGCAAATGAAGGAGTTGTGTTAGACCTGTCTTCAGCCTTTACAAATCAAGGAGCCGTGCCAGACCTATCTTCATTCTTTACAAATGAAATACATATGTCAGACCTATTTTCACCTTTTACAAATGAAGGACCTGCATCAGGTTTCTTAGTAGTACTGATTTATTCCTTGTTGTATCCAAGACCAGATTTGTCTTTTGGTGATCTCTGACTATCCAAGATCTCATCCAGGGTCATGGAGTTGTTCAAGACCTTGATTTGGGTGTCTGACTTCTCAACCTTCTTTCTAAGATTCACAACTTTTGCTTCCATATTATGACATGATTCTTCCTTTTTGTTAAGGTGGTTCCTCAGTACCTCCTCCCTTCTTTTGGATTCTTCAAGTTGGATTTTATGATTGACATAGATTTCCCTTAGTTATTTTAGATCTTCAAGGCTTTTGCTTGGTTCATCATATTCCTTATTTTCTTCTTTTGCTTGACTGATTTCATTTTTCAGTCTCTCAGTCTCCTCTTCCTTTGCTTGACTAATTTCATTTTTCAATCGCTCGATATCCTCTTTATTTTCTTTTGTTAGATTAGTAACTTTTGTTTTCAATCTTTTGATCTCTTCTTGTTTGTTTTCTAATTGAATCTTTTCTCAGATACGATTTCTTCATTGTCTTTGAGTTTTCTTTTGTTTCTAGGATATGCTTTTGATTTCTAAGCTCATCATCTTCCTTCTACTTTTCTTTTACTTGACTAATTTATTTCTTCATCTTATCAATCTCCTCTTCTTTCTATTCTAACAGATTGTCCTGCTCATATATTTTCTTTTCATTGTCCTTGAGCATTTCCTTTATTTCCAAGACATGCTTTTGACTATTTTCAAGAAATTATTTACTGTAGTCATGAATATATCTATAGTCTGATTCATTATGGTCATAGAGGTATTCACAGAGACTACAATCAACCTTTTGTTTGGCCTTTGATAGTTCTTCATCTACTTCTTCCATGGGATAAATGCTAACATAAAATTTTGTTATTGTATCTAAGTCTTCTTCTTTACTTGAAGGGGAGGATTTAGTATCAATGTTATTGCAATCAAAATACTGTGGAGATTCATTACCTTTATTTATGGATGAGTATTTATCTTCATCCTTGATAGGAATGTATTCTGTGTATTCCCTTTTGATTTGATACATCTTTTTTAACTTCATCCATAAGTCCTTGGTGGATGTGCATAGTCTTATGCTTTCCTCGACTGTATATGATAATCCATTGAGAGAATATTCAATTCTACTTCATTGTTCTTCCTTGCTCTTCTTTGGACTATAATATTGGATAGATTCTTTGATGTAGTTAAGTCCTAGGGCTTTCTTACTACTAAATTCCAAACTTTAGATCCTTTTGACTTCAAATATTGTTTCATATTTTCCCTCCATGAGGAATAATATGTTCCATCAAATAAGGGAGATTCAATTGTGGAGAGATCCATATGTCCACCCATTTCTTCAACATCTTCCTTCTAGTGGTTAAAATGTGTTGAAGGAACCCACTCTGATATAAATTGTTGAAAACACTGCCCACAC
>JASDQU010739111.1:76740-88205 GCA_032191745.1 Picea mariana
TTTACATTTTCGGTTTCTACATGTTAATATTTGATTCATATGAATATTTTTAATGAAATCCCAAAAGATCAAAATTTTGAGTGACATCACACCAATGTCATTAAGGTCCCATGAATACATGGAAACAACTTGCTCATCCATGTTGGCATTGATGTGGCATCAGGTGAGATAATGTGTCACCATGGCTTGCTATACCAGTAGTCAGGACTGGTGGTCCCCTTATGTATAGGTGGGGACCTCATATGAATCCCAGGTGGAAGGAAATATTAGGGTCAGTGGTTAGACAAAACCAGAATACCACTATCACAGCCAAACTATATTGGTTTATCTTTCCATATTCCTATCATGCAACACCATCCATCATTTAACACATGGATCTTAAAGACACCATCACACCCCAAGAACATGTTAAATCCTATCTACTTTCCCAATGTGACATAGACTTTCCACCATAGATCAGGCTCACTTGCAATTGTTGGATGATTAGGCCCCACATGTTCACCAACACTCGATCCTTAAGAGTTGGTCTCATGACATAACCCATATTTGAAAATGGGTTTAATCCTATTTGGAGTACGATTATCCCCTTTTAATCTCTCGATAAGCACCCAATATCTTGAAACTTAGCCTTGGGACCTTAGGGATTTTTGTTGTTGTTGTTGATTTCTCCAGAGAAACTTGAGCATAGGCCATCTCCTTTCAATCCATGAGATATGTAAGCTTAACTTTGTCCTCTGACTTTTCAAATTCAGCTTCCTAACCTCAATCAAAATACATATCAGTGACTGGATCAAATCCAATACTAATAAGTGTTAAACATAATTTTAAATTTAAATAATTCAAATATAAATTAAATAAAATTTATTTAAATTTAAAAAACATAATTTTCATAACACAAACATTTCAACCAAAAAAGTTTTGCATGGAGGTGTAAATCGAAAAATGTATACCTGTGCAAATGACATTGGAGGGGATTTTAAAGCATCATTACTTGTTCATGCAACGTTTGATTGGGATACCATTTTTTGCAATTTGAAGAGCACAGAGAGACACTTCTAGTGAGATGGATTACCATGTTATTTGAATATCCAGTTAGTGTCATGAATGACGAGGCTCGTATGGGAGAGAACTCCTTGGTGATTTGTTTGACACTTCTGGGCCTCATATTTCGATTCTGATAGTTATGTTGGAATTTTGATTTCATAAATCATACATTTGGTCTGTTTAAGTGCTGAAAAGTACACTTTGACGAACACCGTAAAATTGTGATCAAAGGAATTTTTTAATGAAATTTTGGGTCTCGTTCTTGTTGTTTCTTTTCTAGAAATGAGTTCCATTAGTTCTTGTATCATCTGTTCTATATAGGCTCTTATTTCATCCATTGGAGCTTACATAATGTGTTAGTATCATAGAAATATAAATACACAACAACAACCAATTGACATTTCGAGCACTTGACACCATTTAGGAGCTAGGAAGACCAATTTTGTTTTAAGATGCAATTCAAAGCTAGTGCAAGTCTTATAGATGTTGCAGTTAACCCATATGAAAATAGACAACATGTTCATGATCACGTTTGGTCATAAAATCAAGAAGTGCAAAGTAAACAAGATGGTATGGTATGTGTAATGAAAGCTAATGGCGACACAAACAGACTTAATTACGACTGCAACATGAAGTAGATAATGTGAGGTAGATGATAAATCATCAGTTTTCAAATCAAGAATGAAATTATTGATTATTGGAAATGATATAAACCTGATTGATGGGTGAAATGATAAGAATTTGAGCTGGAGGAGAATAGGAGATGTCTTAAGATGAAGGCATGGAGAAAGTTAGTACCAATAGAGTTAGTATTAACTTCACCAATAAAGGGGAGGAAGTATTGGAAGATATTTTAGTAACATCCCTGGGATGTGAATGATGGTATCAATGGATGATTCAAAAAGGATCAGATAAGACTAAGATTAACTCATAAATCATAGAGGCAGCTCAGAATGCTCAAAATGGCTTCAATAGACAGAGAAAGGGAAAATATTGAAAGTTCCCAAAACTCAGTGAAAATGGCATGATCACGAAGAGCATGTCACGAGATTTCTAGCAGCGCAAATGACTCATCAAATAGAGTTATGGTTTTAAATATATTCGCGGTCAAAGATGTGGTCAACCAGGACCAGTCAACAAGGGACACATTAGCATATATACTGCTGAATTTAGTAGCTTACATGGTAGGGTGATGTCATAGTACGAATGATGACATCGACATGCCACATGGTAGCACCACAAGCTGCCATGTGTCACCCACTAGTGGAATTTTCAAGGGTTCATATGGACCAATAGAAAAGTACCACGTGGCACCCTCAAGAGACACCACGTGGCACCACCAAGGAAGCATCACATGTCAGTATGACAGTGATGTTAGTATGTGATTAGGAGAATCAGTAGGCTCCATGTGGCCCAATCAGGGGGTGACATGTGGCATCCTGAGAATGCCCAATGTTATCCCGTGAATAAATTTTATTTTAAAAAAAGAATTGGCAAGTCCACCAAATCTGGTGGACCACAACAAATCTATGTAATCGTTGGTGGAATTACTAAGTGGACTGCTAAACTTAGTGACAATTTAACCACAACTAAACATATCATAAGCACTACCAAAAATGGAGTCTGGCGTGTTCGACCCCGAAACCTCCACCAAGAACAAAGCCTTTAGAAATCTTATCTAACCAACGTGCCAATAGATGTGCCTTGGCATATCCACCCCATTTAATATTTAAAAAAGTGTTTCAGCCAGAGCTCGAGGGGGGGAAAGGGGGTGTGTGACCATACTGTACAATCCGACATAGTTCTTGAGGTAGATGATGTCATTATTGTTCGTGCAGAGGGCACAAAAATCGAGACATAATTTCCTTTGGGCCTCGAAGTGCCAGAGTCAAATCAGAGCATGGAGACAGTCATTTTTGGGTAATTTGATGCCACAAATCCAATAGAGATGTTTGTTTTCTGATTTGAGCATTATTTTTGCAGCTTGATTTTAGAATGAGATATATTCATGTATTTTCCAAATTCTCTTGTTGAGTTAATAAAAGAGCCTACCCATTTGAGAGCAGGACCTTGAGACATACTCAACCAAGGATGAACTCTGTTATCAAGTTTTTGTGTTCACATATGATGCTTATGTCTCTTCATTTCTAAATTTCCCTTATTTAATGGTGCATTTTAATTTATGCTCATTTAATACAATTCTTTATAAGTCAGGATGACAAGATCACGGATCATGTTGGTATCAGAGGAGTCATCTTTGACTTGAATTGTTGAGTGTGAATTCTTACTAGGGCCAATCATAAGCAGGGTGAAGGAACTCTAAACACTTTCAATCTCAAAGTTAGTCGTGTATCCAGAAGGAAGAAAATGGTAGAAGAGGACAAGCGTGATGAATAGGAGAAAAACATTCACATGGTCTTTTATTCAATGTGAGAAATGGTCGAGCGAATGTATGGAGATTAGGAGAAGAGGATGAAGAATAAATGGAAGAAAAAGGAAGCACATGTAGATGATGATGCTTCAGTAAACCAAGGGTCTAGAGGATATCCTCCTCAACCTCCATATTCACCTTCAAGTTCTAGTTCTTCTTCCTCTCAGCATTCTCATCATTCTCATCATTCTAGCCATAAGGCCTCTTTTAATAAACCATTATTAAAGCTTAATGTAAAATTTTCTTTACCTATGTTCAATGGAGATGCTAATCCTGAAAGGGTAGATAATTGGATCTAATAGGTTGAAGTGTATTGTCGTGTCCAACATATTGATGAAGAGGAAGTTAAAGAGAAACTGACTTCTCTTCGATTGGAAGGCACTTCTCTCGTATGGTGAGAGAGTAAACTTCAATACATAAGTAAGTGTGGTAAGCTTTTTTCCTCATGGTCGGAATTTAAATCAGCAATCAGGAAGCAATTTTATTCATTAAGGTATTTACATAAAGAAATTATGGAATGACAATCCTTAAGGAAAAGTAAAGAACAAACTATACAAAGTTTCACAAAAGAATTTATGAAGAAATATCTTGCATCGAACATTCCTTTAGATTCTTATGAGACTTTAATGAAGTATATTGGCACACTTCACAGTTATATTCGACATACTTTTCTATTGTTTAACCCCACTAGTCTTGATGAAGTTTGTGTGCAAGCCACTCACCTAGAGAATAGGGGGAAACATGTTCAAGAATATCCCACAAAGAAACCTTCCAATTTCCCACTGAATACTTTTAAGAAGTATAAAAGGAAGAACTAGAAGACCACTACAATGAAGAGAGAAGGAGGAAAACCATCTTTCACTCATTGCAAGCAGAGTGGTCACAATGAATAAAACTGTTGGAAACTGCATCCAGAAAAGAAACCGAAACATTTTGGTGGAAAGGGGAAGACAAAGATTGTTGCTACAGTACAACAAGATCCTGTTTCTGATTCATTAGATGAAGGAAATATCCCAACGATTGGAGTATAAGGTAAAGACTCTCTTCGTATTATTTCTAGTTCTAATGATAAATCTCATGTTGATGAAAGAAAGAGGCATGTGTTATTTCACATAAGAGTTGTATATAAGAATACTAAGATAGATACATTATTTGATTTGGGTTCCCAAGTAAACTGGATATATGAAGCACTTGTCAAGAAAATGGGTCTTGAAATGAAACCACATCTGAAACCTTATTCTCCTGGTTGGGTATGCGACAAAGAAAAACTTAATTTCACCAAACAATGTAGGATAAGATTTTCTATTGCTTCAAAATTGATTGATTAAGTTGATTTGGATGTTGTACCACTTGATATATGTGGTATAGTGTTGGGAAGTCCTTATATTTATCATAGAAAAGAAATCTTCTTTTCAAATGAGAAGAAATACCACCTTACTAAGGGAGGAGTGGATTATATTGTTAGAGCTCACAGTATGAGGGTAAATACAACACTTGTTAGTGCAGGGCAAATGAAAAGACTCATAAACACTAATAAGATATATGTAGTCATGGTCTTGAGAGAGAAAGATGTCGGGACATCTGACTCTTTCCAAGGGTGTGATCCATCTCATAAAAAATAATTGATTGATATTGTTTCTAAGTATGATGATATTTTCCAGGAACCAGATGGATTACCTCCTAAGAGGGAAATCCAACATGAGATACATCTTCAATAGGATTCTCCTTTGCCTAATGTGGGCATGTATAGGATGTCAGTTGTGGAGATGACAAAAATCAAGAAGCAGGTACATGGATTATTGGATCAAGGGGTCATCAGGCCCATTTCATCTCCTTGTGGTTCTCCAATCATGATGGTGCCAAATAAGGATGGAACATAGAGAATGTGTGTCGATTATCGAGCCTTAAATAAAATCATGATGAAAAATATATACCCTCTTCCTCGCATAGATGATTTACTTGATCAGTTAAAGAATGTTGTCTATTTCACTAAGTTGGATTTGCACAGTGGATATCATCAAATCAGAGTTGCAGAAGATGATGCATGGAAAACTTACTTTAAAACCAAACAAGGATTTTTTGAGTGGTTAGTTATGCCATTTGGTCTTTGTAATGCTCCGACAACTTTCATGTGTGCGATGAATGTTGTATTCAGGACTTTCATAGATGAATTTGTGATTGTATATTTAGATGACATTCTTGTTTTTAGTGGGACATGGGATGAGCATGTGAGGCATGTAAATAAAGTATTGGATACTTTGCAAAGGGAAACGTTGTATGTAAAATTGTCTAAATGTCAATTTGGCAAGACTACACTTGTATACTTAGGTCATATCATAGGAGGAGGAAAATTGACCCTTTTAAAATTGATGTAATTGTAAATTGGCCTGAGCCGAAAAGTCTAATTGAAGTTTGAAGTTTCTTAGGTGCAGTCTAGTATTGGAGGAGATTCATTCCCAACTTCTCCTTCATAGAAGCTCCTATGCATGCCTTAACCAATGTGAGGAACACTTTTCAATGGGAAGGAAAGAAACAAAAATCTTTTGACACTTTGAAGGGAAAGATCAGTGTTGCACCAGTATTAGCATTGTTGAATCTTTAAAAACCTTTTGAGATCGAGACAGATGCCAGTAGATACACCATAGGTGCATTACTAATGAAATATTGTAACCCTATCTATTACCACTCTGAAACTTTTTACCAAGTTGTTGTTAACTATCCTACATATGATAAAGAGTTGTATGTATTAGTCTAGAGTATAAAAAAATGGAAGAACTACTTGTTATGGAAGGAAACCATTATACATACAGATCACCAACCCTTACAGTATCTTAAAGCATAGACCAAATTGCAACAATATCGACACTACAGGTGGATGGGTTTTCTACAACAATTTCTCTTGGTAATCAAATACAAAAAGGGTGCAAGTAACAAGGTAGACGATATGCTTTCTAGACCTCCTATTATTGCTTATATGATTTTGAAGAATGATTCTTTATCTCATGATAGATATATAGAAAAATATGCCATCGATGAATATTTGAAAGAAGTGTATACGAAGATAAACCTTGGTGCATAGGTAGAGAACTATTGTCTGCAGGGAAAGTTACTTTACCATCTTAGAAAGATATGTATTCCTACAAGTGAACGAGTCCATGTAATACAAGAAGCTCATATTTCTCTTGTGTCTAGGAATTTTGGGGTAGGAAAAACTATGGATCATTTACAAAGGTTTTGTTACTGGCCTCAAATGAGAGCAATTGTAACTAAATATCTAAAGGGGTGTGTGATGTGTTCTACTTGTAAGCCCACTAATAGAAAACTAGGGCTATAATCACCACTTCATGTTCCATTCCATCCATGGGAAAGTATATCCATGGATTTTGTAGGGGTTTTACCCATGACTAAAGGGGGTCATGATTATTTGTATGTTGTACTAGATAGGTTCAACAAGATGTGTATCTTGATTCCTTGTAAAAATCAAATCACTGCTGAGCATATTTCTAATATCTTCTTTCATCATGTTTGGGTTCACTTTGGATTACCCACATCTATTGTCTTGGATCGAGATACTCGATTCCTTGGGGACTTCTGGACTATATTTTGGAAGATGATGGACACCAAATTGAAGAGGAGAACTACTTTCCATCCATATACCGATAAACAGATAGAGGTGGTAAATCGAACAATGGTACTATTGCTTCAAGGCTACTACAACAAGCGTCCCAAGGTATGGGATGAATAGATAATCTATGTACAACATGTGTACAACCAAGATTTACATTCGTCCATATAGATTTCACCTTTTGAGACATGTTTTGGGTACTTACCAAAGGTGCATTTGGACTTGATGTACATGAGATATGTCGATGTAAATGAAGAGTGAACAAAGGATAGATCCTGCAAGTTCATATAGAGGATTCAATAGATACACCAAGTAGTTAGGGAATATATGGAGAAGATTCAAGAACAATATAAATCTCTACATGAAAAGAACAAGGTTTATCATCAGTTCCAGGTTGGAGATCGGGTATGGCTTCACATCAGCAAGGAGATATTGAAGGGTGAAGGAAATAAAATCAAGCCCATTCATTATGGACCCTTCACTATCTTAGAGAAAAGAGATACCAATGATTCTCATTTGGATATTATTCCTTATATGCATATTTACTTAGGAAGTTTCAATTCCACCAGTTTATGATTTTGCACCTGAGTGCTTGGATGAGTTACAGGAAGATATCCTCCTAGATAGGGGGACAAGGAATTCACGCAGGGGTGATGTTTATTATCTTTGAGTAGGCTTAAAGGGAACCCATCCAAGAAAAGCAAAGTGGATTGAGAAGGACAAAGTGAGGGAATTCTTCCCTCACTTACCAGTTCATTGATGCAATATTTTGGTGGTCCAAAAAGGTCTTAGTGGGAAGGTGTGATCCAAAAAGGATCCAGAGAAGGATAAGAATAACTCAGGACTTACAGAGGCAGCTCAGAATGCTCAGAATGGCTTCAGTAGATAGAGAAAGGGAAAAAATTCAAAGTTCCAAAAACTCAATGAAAATGGTATGATCGCTAAGAGTGCGTCACAAGATTTCTAATGACGCCAATGGCTCGTCAAACAAATTTACGGTTTGAAAGATATTCATGGTCAAAGATGTGGTCAACCAGGACCAGTCAGCAGGGCACAGATCAACATTCGTACTTCTAAATTCATCAACTGACATAACAGGGTGATGTCATTGTATGGATGATGACATCAACATGCCTCATGGAAGCACCACAGGCTGCAACATGTCACCCACCAATGGAATTTTTAGGGGTCCATATTGACCAATAGGAAAGTTCCACATGGAACCCCCAGGAGATGCCATGTGGCACCACCCAGGAAGAGCCACATGTCAATACAGTGGTGAAGTCAACATGCAAGCAGGATAATCAAAAGGCACCACGTGGCATCTCGATAGTTCCCAATGTTAGCCCGTGAATAAATTTCAATTTAAAAAATGAATTAGTGTGTCCGCAAAATCTGGCAGACCATGCCAAATCTATGTAATCATTGGTAGAATTAATAAGTGGGCTGCTAAACTTAGTGATGTGTATAATCATGTCTAAACATATCATAACCACTACCAAAAATAGAGTTCGACGGGTTCGACCTCGGAACCTCTGCCATGAACAAATCCTTTAAACTCCGCTCTAACCAATGTGACAAGGGGTCTGCCTTGGAATATCCACCTCATTTAATATTTAAAAATGCATTTCATCCAAAGCCCAAGTAGAAGAAAAGGGCATGCGACAATACTATACAATCTGGCACAGTTTTTGACGTAGATGCTATCAATATTGTCGGTGCAGAGGGCAGGAAAACTGAGACATGATTTCCTTTGGGCCTGGGAGTGCCAGAGTCAGATCGGAGTGTGGAGACAGACATGTTTGGGTAATTCGATGCCATGTATCCAATGGTGATGTTTTTTTTCTAATCTGAGCATTATTTCTATATCTTGATTTCAGAATGAAATATATTCATGTATTTTCCAAACTCTCTTGCTGAGTTAATAAAAGAGCCTACCCATTTGAGAGAAAGACCTGGAGATGTAGTCCACCAAGGATGAACTCTATTATCAATTTTTTGTGTTCATATCTGATGCTTATGTATTTTCATTTCTAAATTTCTCTTATTTAATGATGCACTTTAATTTATTCTCATTTAATACAATTCTTTATAAGTCACGATGAAAAGATCCCAGATCAATGGAGTTTGCAAGAAGTGTGCTATTATGTGGAGGATGGTATCAAAGAATTTGTTGTAAAATATGTTGATATGCAGGAGGGAACCAATGAAGTTGGTGGTAACTTTGTCGGTAAAATGAAACAGTATCAAAGAAGTTGTTATTAACTTCACCGATATGGGAAGAGGGTACTGATATAGTTGGTTGGAAACTTATTGGTGGAAAAGGTATATATGTTGGTGAATTTCGTGTGAACCTCACCAATGTACCAGCGGGTTTGGTTGGAAGGGGGCCAGTGTGTCGATGAATTTTATTGAAACTTCATTGGTACACTAAATTTCACAGTCATAAATATTAAGTGTTACGACCTTTCCAGTGTCATTGAGTTCATCAAATACTCATCAGTATTTCGTATATCGGTGAGTTCATCACTAAATAGCTGGTATTACTAGAGTCAAAGAAAATGCGAGTAAATAAATCTTCTAAGTAAAGGACTGAAAGGTTTCAATGAATACCAAGAAGGTGAATTGATTGGATTACAAGTGGAGTGAGAGAGTCTCATAGGTTTTCCAGTAGAAAGGTTTAGTAGCCCCCCCCAATTTCTTATCTTATAGAAAGGTAAGAGAATAAATTAGGGAGGTTTTTGTGCATGCACAACAAATAATGGTGACACACTAGGTGAAGACAAAATATATGCTAGTATTACATAACTTATAAGAAAATTGTAGAGGGTCATATAATTACTTTTAAGATGAGAAATTTTGTAATTTATGTGAAACAATTACCTGAAATGTTCCACTATGATGGGATCACTGGTGATGCTCACATTTCAACTAGTAGAGATCATCTACTGTAAATATAGGATGAATGGTGGTGAGATTTATTTCCTTAAACCACATCAAATATCTAGGTTTGCATCTCCATCATGGGGATGATATAGGTTTGGGATATAAAAATAATTTCACCAGTTGTGTATGTATTATATCTTAGGTATTGCTCCATTTTTCGTGAGCATCCATAGCCCTGATGGATTCATCATGGCTTCATATAACTTTCTCCATTACCAGCAAGCATCCATTTTCCCAACAGAGATATCTACATGTCCCCTAATCTGGTAAAGATTTATTTCCCATTCCTTCCTGGTTTATATAGTGCATGCTTAACATCTAGTGGATGGGGAAAGCAATGGATTTTTATCCTAATAGGGGATGACTACTATCTATTGACATTTATTTGAATATATTGTCACACTTGGATAAATAAGGTTATCCCTTTTGATTTTCATCCTTTATACTTTGACCCTTCACCTTTCATGGGAGCAACTACTTAGTGTGTGGATGGTTCCTTGTTACATGGGATCTACTCACCAACTGAAATGAAAGAATGTATGTTGATTAACCACTCTATTAAGTCATGGTATGACTACTATCACATGATTCCCAAATAGTTGTAATTTATATTCAAACAAACACCCCTAGTTCATCTCATGAGATATGAAAGAGATGCAAGTTGACCCCAGCATATTTCTAGTCAAAAGGTGATTCCTTTAAAAGATAAACAGAGGTGAGATGTTTGTATGTCATCTAATATAATCATGGATTACAATAAAAACATAAATTAAAGGGTAAAATTCCCTCAGGGCAAGAAATTATGAGAAATGAATAAGAGAAGTCATATTCAAAGATAAAATACTAGCTCAACCCAAAACTTGATACAATTGAAACATGAAACCTTGGACAAATGAAGATCAAAGACATGCAGTCAACAAATAAAGTAAACCAAGAAAAATATCATGAATGTAAGTTTTTCTAGAAACTTTAAGTATGTTCATGCATCCCAACCAACAAGAAGTTTGTAGCCTCTTGAAAATACTAATCCATGTGAAATTTTATACACGTATTATTTCATTCAGATGGGATTCAATGCTATTGTTGGCTGAAAATTGCATTTATCATAATTAGTTTCTAAAAAATACCAACTCATCTTCACAACATTGTTCTCCAAGAAGTAAGAATTTGATAGAGCTTCCATTTGTCACCCATGATATGATTTTCTTTGGTTGTGTGATATCTTCACTCACTCTCTATGTCTTCCACTCTAAAAGTTATTCTACAACATGACGTGCTTGTCTCTTCACCAATTCAAATCAAGCGTCTAATACCAATTGTGTAATTGTACATACATAGAAAACCAATTCAAGGGATGAGATTCATTTCAACCCAATATTTTCATAAATGAAAACATTTAAAAGGATCTTGTGTGGGGAA
>JASDQU010739112.1:0-22267 GCA_032191745.1 Picea mariana
ATTCTCTAAAACCGTCCATTCAATAATTAAAGTTATGTTTTTTCATTAAATTTATAATATAAATAAAAAGGATCATATTATAATAGTAAATGAGAAATTTGTTTTTTAATAAAATTTAAAATATAAGTTTCAAATGGACGTTATTTCATGATATAAGTGTTAATTTGATCATCCAAAGACAATAACACTATCAACTAAGAGCTAAAAACTTGATAGCTTTTAGACCATGCTCTTACAAGAAAACCATCACTATATTGCAATAACCATCTATCCATGAAAAACAAATAATGTGTAACCTTGTTGTGTAATTAATTAGTGTAGGCTTAAGAGGCTATAAGCTACTTAGAAACTAATTGCCTATGAATATGATATAAATGTTGTGCTCAATGCATATTTGGTCTCAACACAGGGTTAACCAAGGTCTAATTTAAGGCATATTTCTCCATGTGCCATGCCTTGAATAATTAGTTAATGTGGCTTTTACAAATGTCATGCTTCTTATTAGAATTCTATGGAACACATTAGGCACTGCCTTTATAATTTTTTCGATATTTCTAAATCTAGTACCCATAGGGAAAAATCCACAAAATTTCAATGCTAGGATAAGCCAAGAGCCTATGCTTATCTAGTTAGAGAGCTAGGACTAGTCCTAGATCCACCCAAGCCAAATCTTCAAATTCCTAGCATCCCTTTCACTTTCAAAGACTCTTCTAAAGAGATATAGGAGGAATTCATTATATGAAAACTTTTCCAGCTCAAGTTTAAAGAGGGGAATGTTGGGTTAATATTGATTCGGTCATAGAGTAGAAGATAATAGTCATTGAAGGGTTTACCGATGGTCGTTTACGAGCCCATGTTTTTTTTTAACCCATGGTTTTTCCCATGGTATTTGATGCAATGAAGCCTTTTTAAAGGCTTGAGATCTCCATTGTAATATTCCTTGATTGGCTTGGCTTGGTCGGTTTGGCCAAGGCTAATAGATCTATTAGGTGTTGGTTTTTCCGGTTTAGGGATTCCATGATAAATCATGGTGTCTTGTGTGCTTGATATTTTTCTTGTGTCTATTTTATGTTATTAATCTCTCTCACTTTCTTAACAACTAGTATCATTGTCACGATGAGAGGCAACACATTCAATGAATAAGAGATTTTGGATTGCCTCGGTTGTGTGAGAAAGTTGCAGTGTGGAAAGATTGTTCGGAGTTCAAGTCAAAGAGAGGACATAATTTATAATGGAAGCTATAGGTTGGGATTGGAATTTGTTGTGGTGAATGTAATGATCTTGTGTCATAGGAAAAGTAAATCCTCCACTAGACAACAATCTCTGCCAAAATCCATGTGAAGAGTTTGTCAACATTCCATTCCTTTGCCTTCTTCAAGAAAAGGAAAAACAACCATATTCTGGACTTGATATTCTTGGAAGCCAATTTTTTTGGAGGTGAATCTCTTGAATTCTTCGCAGATCCCTTTTCCAACCTTGAACTCTTACTCCTTCATTTAAGAACCCTCCATGTTTTCTTCGTGCTAGCAATATATACAAAACACAACCCTCAAACTAGCCAATCTCTACTAGAGTAGTAAGAAACATTCATAAAACCCTAAATTGACATAATTCTCACACAAATTCCTCAACTTCACTCTAAAATCCCACTTTCACACTAAACCTACCACTATTTCACTTGAGCTTATCCCTAAAACCCCTATCCACAACCATAAATTAGATTAAAAACCTAAATTCCTCCCAACTATTGACAACTCCCCATCACAATTGACTGTCAAATCAACCTCTTCCTGCCAAACCTCTATATATTTTCTCTCGTGGCTCCAAAAACCCTCTCTCCATTGGTTTGTAGGTTGGTTTGGGAGAGCATATGGGAAAATGACAGAGCATAACATTTCTTTCCAACTTCTATCTCCCTACATTATGCTATGATCTAAGTCTAATTGTCCTTGTTTGTTCATGTTAGTTCACTCTAATAATGATACCAAAATCTTGTATATAGAGATAGAGATGGATTACACTAATGCTTATGATGTTGCATGAATGAAAGCCAATGCCAAGGAGATAAGTAGCACTAAAAATGCACCTATGGCTTATTATCTATAACAAAGACGACATATTTCTTGGGCCCTTGGTCTAGAAATCTTTTAATGGATAAAAAATAAGTTCTTAAATGTTTTAGTTTATTTGGTGTTTAATTAGTTTTTTTTTTTAATGTAACATACATACATACATACATACATACATTGTGTGTGTGTATTATAAATATTATTATATATTATAATACAACTATACCTATATAAAATTGGAGTTGGAGCCAGATATATCAACCTATAAGCGGTGCTAGAATTTGGATGAATATTTGAAAAACAATGTTTCCAGACATCGCAAGAGTGATTTGTGGGCTAGGATTTGCAATTCATAAATAATTATATTGTACAAATATGTACATTGCATTCAAATATTGGCGTTAAATATATTTGGTGTGGTGTTGCGAAATAAAGAAAAATTCATTCATACAAAAATTAATTCAACATGAATCATCATAATTAACATGATAAAACCTGCTAAAAATACTAAGAAATATTACTTATGTATATTGACATAGTCATAGATTAGTTTTATATCTTTATCCCTGAACTACGTTAGTAATTTATAACAAAGTCATATAATGCACATCAAAACTGCTCAAATTTTCTAGTGTATAGCTTATGATAGATGTCAAGACTAACATTTTTGGTCGCACAGTCACAAATTCATCAAATCAATGTGCTAGTGTGAGTTAGAACAAAAATATGTGACCAAACACTCATATAATCCATGCTTCATTTCAAATGTTTTCTTCCCTTCATATCCTAATTAACATGATAAAGCATGCTAAAAATACTAAGAAATATTACTTGTGTATATTGACATAGTCATAGACTAGTTGTATATGTTTGTACCTGGACTATGTTAGTAATTTATAGCAAAGTCACATAATGCACATCAAAATTTCTCAAATTTTCTAGTATATAGCTTATGATATGTCACAACTAACATTTTTGGTTGCATAGTCACAAATTCAATAAATTGTTCTAGTGTGAGTTAGAACAAAAGATGTGACCAATCACTCATATAATCTATGCTCCATTTCAAATGTTGTCTTCCCTTCATATCCTTCTGTGATTCGAATTTGATAGTAGGCACTCTTGAGATCAATATTGGTGAAATAACTTGCACTAGTCAAACTATCTCATAAATCATCCTTTCTTGGCAATGAGAATTGATACTTCATTGTAATCTTGTTTAGTTCTCTTGAATAAGTGCACATTCTACATCTCCAATATTTCTTCATTGTCAACAATATGGGTATTGCACATAGACTTATGCTTTGTTTAATCAAACCTCTTGACAATAAATCGTCAATTTATTAGTTCAACACCGCACTTTCCAATGGATTTGTTCTATGTGAGTCATGATTTGGAAACATAGCTCCAAGTAAAAAATATATCCCATGCATGATTATTCCTGGTAACTCTTTACGTAGATATTCCCTCACAATATCTAGAAACACATCTAACCACTATTGGATTTCTTCAGGTAACTTAGTCTTCCACATGTTATTATCATCTTCACTTTGTATCTCTACCACTCTCTTGGACAGTAAAGCATAACACTTGTTTCTTTCTTTCACATCACTTATAAATTCCTTTACTATCACCAATAACATGTCTTTGTGGTCTTCATCCTTCATAGGAAGCAAATAGTATAATTTATTTCCATCCTTCATGATGGTGTAGTGTTCTTTCCATGCTCTTCCTTCCATCATGCATCTCATAATAATGAAATTTCCATGGTCTTCCTAATAATAAATGATAAGTTTCCATTGTAGTCATGCCACATAATATATCATCCTTGTACTCACCAATGTGGAAAGCAATCTTACACTGGTTTGTGACATTCACCTCATATCCCTGGAACCAAAATAATTTATGAGGCCGGGGATGCTTTTGTTGTGTCAATCTTAACTTCTCAACCATATCTATTGCCACCATATTTTCTATACTACATAATTCAACAATGACCTACAACATTTCCCTCTATACTTACATTTGGTTCTACAAAAAAAATTTCTCAACCATTTTTCTTCTTTTGGTATTCATTGTTATGCTTACTGCATATTCTCTGCATATATCATAAAAAAAAAAATCCTCTTTTTTCTCATACTACAACTATGTTATTCTCAAGTGTTTCTCGTTATTTTAATTGTGTTCTAGCCTCATTTCCTCTCTTTTCTTCCCTTTGTGGGAATTCAAATGACCCAAGGCCTTCATCTCTATAGTTGTAGCAATTATTTTTTTATTTTGTAAGGACCTAAATTTTAACCTCTTCCTTCGAATCCTCCTTTGTATTTTCCTTTAATCCTTCTTGACCTACTTCCTTCTTCTTGTATTTCAACTTTCTCTTCATGCAAATCCCTCTTGTGAAAGGATAAACTTTTTCAACTACCTTGACCACCTTTGCGCGTGCTCTATGTGCACTAGTATTTTTCCTATTATTTTTACACACAATATTTTTTTTGCTCTCAAGATCATTTGATAAGCTTCTTCCACACTTCCTATCTTATGCAAAATTCATTGTATTCTCATCCCTATAAATCTCTAGTTTTCATCTTCCTCGTGACTACTTGGATGGAAATTTGATTAAATTCCTTTATATAGTGTTGTACACTCGGGGCTCTTTGTCTCAAATTATGTATTTGTTAAAATTTAATTGTCGATGATCAACTAGTAGGATTTTTTCTCTCATATTGGACAACATCTTACTCCCAGTATTTATCTTCTCCTTATTCAAGTGTGTTCTCCCATGTTGTACAAATCCCACCAATTAGCTGGATGGCCCTTCAAATTTGTGATGGAAAACTTATTGTTGTTTGGGTCTTCGATCTTGTCATTCTCGAAGTACGTTTCATCTCACTTATCCAACCAATCAATTCTTTGGCTCTCAATCTTCCATCATAACATGAAACTTCAACTTTGGCCCCTCTTCTTCTTTTAAGTAACCTAAGTATTACACTCCAACATCACCTTCTTGGTCATTTTTGTTTTCCTCTTCTTGTTCAACCTCCAAACTACTCCATTTTTGTTCTCCATATTGTTGTTTTGTTTCCAATTTTTTAGTTCATCTTCTGAGTTCTTTCTTTTCCCAATTTACACTATCGCTTCCCTCTTTTCTCTCCCTATTTGTAAGTCTTATCCTATAAATTCTCACAATTTTGAGGACTTCTACTTTTATAGGTTAAATTTCCAACTCTAAAATTTCTCCCTCCAAAAGGATGAAATCCACTATGATACCAAATTGTACACCAATGGTAGGTCATAAGTCCAACTTAGGACACTGTGCATTATACTAAATGACATTGGCTATACACAACAAAAGGAATTCAATAGAGAAATCCAAGCAAAAAATAATTACATAACAGTTGAGTCTCAAAGAGTCTAATCCTTCATTATATCATAATTATAGTAACATTACATCAAATATATGCACTTAGGATTTCACAATTCCTTGCAACCTCTCCAAGCACAATTTAGTATATCTAAAGGTCATACATGCTTCGTTCTCTACTTCTCTTGGAATTCCTTCACTTGGATGCAATTTTTCAATCCATAAAACACTTTACCCTCTTCGTACTTCTCAACCTCTTGTAGAAAAATGTTCAAACCCCAATCCTTTTCTTGCATGAACCAATTGGTCATGTTCACATCTCCTCATCCTCAACATCTGTGTGTTTTCTTCTCAATAGAAACACTCTCCTCAATGTTCTCATCCTTCTCTTCGAAGTATATCTTATGTTCTTCAAAACTATCTTCTTGGTGACAATCTTTTGGACTCTTTATGTTGATTCAAATCCACTTGAATGTCCTCTCCTCACATTCAGATGAGCTCAAGTTCTTTCGTCATCGAGCAAGCACACCACTACAGGAAAGGAGAGTATATTTGCTAGTTATCCTCCAATAAAAACTTGGTATGGTAATATCCAAATTTCAAAGTAAAGAACCAACACATGTGTCATGACATTTTTAGATACAATATCCACCAACGAGCTCTCTACAACCATTACTTTCAATTCGATGTGCCATGAGCATAGCCAAATGGTTTCCAAGTTTAAACAAATGACTACCAATCAACAATAAGCCAAATTCCACATGTTAAGAGATCATATGCTTGTATATTAAAATGCCCAGAAGAGAAGAAGAAGAAGCACATTCACCATCTATCAATCTTTTAAGGGAAACAAGCAACCGCAAATTACTAAAAGATGGAAAAATTCTAAAATACCTTTTAAAAAGGGAAAAAAAAAAAAAAACATTCACTAGACAGATGACATTGTATTTTCCAAAAGAAATCCCCTCACTTCCCCTCTTTTTGCATCATAATACCCTTTCCTACTAGAATATGTTTAACATGAACTTCATAATTGGTTTGGTAATGCATCTTTTAGCTTATAACCATATTTTTTCTTCTTCTTATTTGTCCATTTATATTTAAGTCAAAATATACTTTGTTTATAAGTATTGTTGAAGGGAGTTTATTACCTAAAATCCATTTAAAGATCAAAATAGATTGACACATTACAAAACCATCATGATATATTAGTTGAATAATTAGTCAGCTTACTAGGTATAGTACTTGTAACCACTTATAAATATGATATAAATATGATATAATATGAGAGATATACAACAACACAAATAAATAAATAAATAAATAGTAAACTTATAGAATTAAAGGGTACATGGGTTTTGCTTGGGTGGTTTGGTAGCATGCTTGTTATCCTCTGCACCTGGGTTCAATTTCCACATAGTGACATGTAGGCCCATTGTAATAAGATTATAGGGGTAGATAGCCTCAAGTGAGAGGTCTTAACTATTGCTAAGTCATAAGTTATTGGTATATCTATCTTGTAGGCTATTGGATATATTCTTGGGTTATAATGGCAACTAGTAGGTTTGATCTTGGGCCTAGCCCACATCACTCTAATGAGTTATTGATTCCTCATGGATAAATAAATAAATAAAACTAATAGAATTGAAGAATACTAAAGTAAAAAACAAAACACTAAATATTCTATTGACTTATTTATATATTATTTTCTATTAAAAAGTAAATTACAAATTTGGCAAGGATTAAAGTTTTGTAAAACAAAGTTGTAGTTCAAGTTGTGTAAGAAAATGATTGTATGAGTTGGACCTTGAAAAGTATACAATTTGTGGAACAATGTCTCACTCTTTATAAATAAAATAATGCACATTTGTATGTAATTGGAGGATCAAATGCATTAATGTGGTTAGTTTTTAATGATTCATCCCAAGCTTTGTAAACAATGATAATTGATCTATTTATCACTAATATTAGGTTTAGGTCAAGAGAAAATTTTAGGAGCAAAATTTAATCATTTGAATTTTTTTTTACCAAAAACAATTAACTAATTTCCAATTTTTTTTTCTAGATTCAATTCATCCAATTTCTATAAATTAAAAATATTTTATTAAAAAATATCATATATATATATTAAAAATTAATAAAATTAGTCAAAATTTCTTCACATCAAAATAAATATAGAATTAAAACATAAATTACTTTGATTTAATTCATCACTAACCCAATTCAAATAATCAATTTTATCATCTAACTAATCAATAATGCAAAATCTTTAAGTTCTAACTTGTACTAAAATAAACTAATAAATTTTAATGAGATGACATGACAAATCACCTACTATTAATATATTAATATGTAAGACAATATAGTATATAGTGAATAAGTGTAAAGATTAGATTAATAATAAAAATGTGTATGAAGTTATAATCAATTTGTTAGGTCACTTTAATTTATCATGCTTATTATACACATCATAATAAAACTATATTATATTTATTTTGTATTTATAAAAAAAATATATTTACATAAATAACTTTCAAATTTTCAAACCATGAGTATTTAGATGCTTTGGTGCATCCAAAACATTAGATAATGAAAAAAAACACCATCCAATACATTACATAATGAAAAAAAAACACCCTTTACTTGGACATGAAAATGATATTTTATATTTGACACTTTTTAACCTTATGCATTTCCTCATGGGTCAAAAAGGTTGTGTTCAAGATAAGAATAGTCCCATTTGCATTGCAATAGATAATCACATTTACATATGGATAATCACATTTATATATCATATTGATATGTTATTAAATTAGATTTTGAATTTTTAAGAAAATTATATTTTTCAAAATTTTTGTATTTTTGTGAAAATTTATTGTTTAAAATTGATTAAAAATTAAAATGAATAAATACCATATTAAGTTTAAGTTTATGATAATTAGTTTATTTTTTTAATAAAAAGTTATTATATATAGAGAGAGAGAGTGTTTTGGTATTATTGTTGTATTTATTTAAAAGAAAAATAATTTATTCATTATATTAAATAATTTGATTGTGATTTAGATGCATATATGATAAATTTCAACTTTCTAATAATTTTTAATAACACAAACATCAATTTGTAAAAAGGCATCATTACAAATTGGACAAAATTATCTTTGGTGAATTTAATGAATTTGTTTAAATGTAGGTGGAGGTGATACACAATGTTTAAAAATAGATCATTGTCGAGCGTACTTGCGAAAACATTCACTTCCAAGAAGAGGAACAAAGCAAGAAATGATTGAGCGTATTCAAGAACACCTTGAGTAAGTTTTTATTCTTATGATTATTATTTATATCTTTTTTCTTTTTATTGCAAGACAAGTAATAAGGTATGAGTAAAACATTTACATTAACAATTTGAGAATTATTTATAAGCTCAAAATTCTCTAATTCACATTAGAAAATGATATAAGCATGTTATATGATCTTGAAAAGGAAAAGGAGGGAAAATAAAATTTTATATGAATTTACATTGTTTTTTTCTAAAATGTTTTCAATTTTTGTCTATAAAAATGTAAGTATAGAAAAAAATGTTTTTTACAATCATATTTGTAATAGTTTGATTTGATTAATTATTTATTATAGTTGTTAATTTAAATTTAATTAATTATTAAAATAAATTAAATGAGTATTTTTATTTTATTATTATTAAAGGGTAAGTGAAGTAATTAATGGGGGATAAGGCTCTTGGGGAACTAATAAGGGGGATTTGAGAGAGGAGGATGGTAGGTGAAGTAATTAATGGGGGATAAGGCTCTTGGGGAACTAATGAGGGGGATTTGAGAGAGGAGGATGAGGAAGTGGAGAGAAGACTTGGAAGGGTCTCATTTTGTGTTGGGGAAATTCTGCAAGATGTGGAAGATGAGGAGGAAAATTGGGAGAACAGATTGTTTTGGGAACTCTTACAGGGCACTGCTGTTACTGGGAACTTTGGGCTCAGGGGCCAGGAAACCACAAAGATTCTTGGAGCTAGGGAGCTAGAGAGGTTGTTCCTAGTTGGCTGGGAGGTTAATATTCAGTTGGACAGTTTGGACAAGCTCAAGAACAAGAGAACCATGGGCTACATCAACCAACTTGCAGGACGAGGTAGATATTTTACTAGTTGGTCTATTATTATTATGTTGTTGTTATTATGCTATCTATTTTATCATGTTGTCTATTTACCATCTATTTACCAATTTATTTCTTGCTTGAAAGAAAAATTCTAAACTAAGTTGCAACCATCAAAGTAGGAGATTAGGAGAAATTTATTTATTTTGAGGCCCTACATTTAAGGTATTACAAATGGTATCAGAGCCCAATTTCAAAACTAAAACCTGGGCTTGGCCACCCACATAACTGAATCTGTTCCTGCTGATAAAAGAGGTTCCATCAACAAAATTTGCTGCAAGCTGTGATTTTGCACAGAGTAATATACCTGATGTGCCTCTACCCAGGCGGTGAACATGAACAAGTTGTGATTCTTGCAAATCAACCAACACACGATACTAAATCTCGACACATATGGCCGAAGCGCCACACAAAACCCAAGAGAATCGCAGATCGAATCTCTCTGCCTACATTTTAGAGTGCAAAGCGACACATAACACCCCAATCAAGAATACCCAACAAGGACTTGAAGCGGTGATACCCACTACATATTGAACCCTTCCGCCTTTATTTTCGGGGAAAAATTGTCACACAAAACCCCAATCCCAAGCTCTGCCTTTGTTTGCAGCCATGACAGACAAGAAGCGACGGTGTTTAGAAACGTGCAAAGAAAATGACAAAGTGTCATCCCGTAATGACCAGTCGCGACCGGCTCTGTTCTTCAAGAAGCGCATGAAGCCGGATGACGTGAGCTTCGCCTCCATCCATGATTTCTCTGAGACCACCCAGGGTGAGAAGCCGAAGACTCGAACCATGTCCGACCTCAACCTCCCACACGCCTGCCTCAAGGTCATCAACTTGGAAAGGGGCGTCGTGGAGCACAAGATCGAGAAGACGATTCTCCAGGTCATGCATTCGGTCCTCGTCGGCAATGGTTTCGGCTACAACGTTCCGCCCGCGGTAACGCTGACCAACTGTATGTTCTTGAGCTGAACCGCATCGTTCTCAAGGATAAGTCCTCCTTTCGCAAGTTCGCCAACATGTCCAGCGTCAGGAAGACCACCATTACCACCAAGATTCTCCAGCTCGTCCACCAGCTTTGCCTAAATCCAATCCATGTCATGAAGTGTGACCTTTTCTACACTGACACGAAGCTCTTCTAGGACCAGGGCCAATCTTACGACGTCCTCGATGATGTTTCTTGCATGCTCGACTGCACCAGGTCGAGACTCAATGTTGTGGCCTTTGAAAAGGGCATCGTTGTCGGCTGCCTCATCTTTTTCGATAATGGAGACTAGATCGACTGCACAATCGATGTTGGGCGGTATGGCCTTGCCTCCGATACCCATCTCTGTACAACCTGCTTCCTCTGTAAATCATCACTATGCTTATTTTTGTGGATGATCACCTCAACCCTCTATTTATAACTTGAAAATTTTGACATTTAAAGTTGTTGGTACGTGGATACCAAATTGAGATTATGATTAAATGCATCTACATGATGATAATGCATGGATATATATGAGTTTGTGTTACAGACTAATCTGCAGGTCAAGGGGCTATGAAATAACCAAAGGATAATGATGATAAAAGGTTGATGTCGTGAACATCAACCAAGAAACAATATGGTATGAATCTTTGTATGTGAAATTATGTTGGTGCAAATGAATTGCTATGATATGTGGACAAGTGCAGGCTTTTCAGGTGGCGAGACTGCCTAAAACTGAATATACGAGGACAAAATTCCCAGCAACACAGTGCCACTATATGGTCCATAGTAGGGTGTTGACCCTAGTTATATTAGGAGGGGTGGAGGCATTTCCCACCGTGTATCCTCTGAAACCTAGAGTTATGGGATGACGGTGTTAGCTCACGCTCCCCTAGACGTGTGATGATGACTGCCAGTTGCCTGCTGGGGAAGCTTGGTCAAAAGAGTTGACACTTTCGCTTACGGGTTCTATCTGGAGTTAGGTCAATATAGTTGACACTCCAAGATAGTCCAACAGAGGAAGGATAGGGATGGAAGATGGAAGTAGGTTAGGGAGGAATGATGACTAGAAGTAGTTGAGAGTGTGTGGGGCTTTCGCCTTATGGCAGAATTTCTTGATTTCCTTGTTTTGAAAAATATGTATATATGTATGTTATATTTTCTTAACTGAATTATAATTATCTAAGTGAATGTTGCTTGTGATAAATTATTATAATTGAGGGATTTCACAAACATTTAATTGGTCTACTATATTTTATGAATGAATGGTCTTGTTGATTGGATTGGACACATACAAGAATTACTTTAGGAGTGATAGTTATTGTCATTAGTGCATGTGCGAGTCCTGTATGTGCTAGCTACACGTGCATGCCTTGCACATGTACACTAGTATGTATAAGTGTTTTAAATTGATGATGTTGTTTATTTGATGTGGATGTATGAATCATGTGGCATTTCCCTTGTATTGTAAATTAGTCTAACTTCGGGATGAAGTTTCTTGAAGGGTGGGTGTATGTAACATCCCAATTTGATTAATTATTTACCATAGTTGTTAATTTAAATTTAATTAATTATTAAAATAAATTAAATGAGTCTTTTTATTATTTTATTATTAAAGTGTAGGTGAAGTAATTAATGGGGGGATAAGGCTGTCGGGGAATTAATGAGGGGGATTTGAGAGAGGAGGATAAGGAAGAGGGGAGAAGACTTGGAAGGGTCTCATTTTGTGTTGGGAAAATTCTGCAAGAAGTGGAAGAGGAGGAGGAAAATTGGGAGAACATATTGTTTTGGGAACTCTCGCAGGGCACTACTGTTGCTGCGAACTTTGGGTTGGGGGGATACGAAGCCACAAGGATTCCTGGAGCTAGAGAGTCAGAGAGGTTGTTCCTAGTTGGCTGGGAGGTTAATATTCAGTTGGGCAGGCTCAAGAACAAGAGAACCAAGGGCTACATCAACCAACTTGCAGGACGAGATAGGTATTTTACTAGTTGGCATGTTATTATTATATTGTTGTTATTATGTTGTCTAATTTATCATGTTATCTATTTACCGGTTTATTTCTTGCTTGAAAGAAAAATTCTAAACTAAGTTGCGGCCATCAAAATAGAAGATTAGGAAAATTTCTTAATTTAAGGTCTTACAATATTACAAAATTATTTAAGATTGAAAATGTTGATATGAACCTTTTAATATGCATATTTAAACAAAAACCTACTATTTACATAAAGTATAATTTTAGTGTTAAAATTTTTCTTATATAAAATAAGCTATAAGCAATTAGAAGTTCTATAAATTCTTTTTTTATTATAAACATAATAACAATGCACATTATTTGAGTTTAAATGTATGCATGACTATAACATAAATAAAATGAAGATTAAAAATTGATGAAAGGAACATAGAAGGAAAAAGATATAAAAAACAATGTTCATCATATTTGATGCAAATCATACATATATGCATGATGTCCATTGGTAATTGCAGTGCAATATTTAAAAACAATGCATAATAACAATGCACATTATTTGAGTTTAAATGTATGCATGACTATAACATAAATAAAATGAAGATTAAAAATTGATGAAAGGAACATAGAAGGAAAAAGATATAAAAAACAATGTTCATCATATTTGATGCAAATCATACATATATGCATGATGTCCATTGGTAATTGCAGTGCAATATTTATGAAAAGTGAAAGTTTGAGAGTTGTATTTATGTTTCCTATCTCTGCAATTACATAAAAATAAATATGATAGTATATATTTTTTAAGTATTTATAGAAGCATGTCATGGTATTTTTTAATTCAACAATATGCATCTTCATCTCTAAAAAAAAAATTGGTTGACAAACTTCTCTCATGAAACATGGGTTGGAAAACATGAAACCACAAGTATTTTTGTTCTTTGGATATCAATAATGTGGGGTTGTGAACTTTGGTTGTGTGTCTTCGATTTTTCACATGTTAGTATAGGTTATGAATCTCAAGTTTTGTTTTGGAGAATTGGACATGTCTCCAACACTCCTACTATACAGTATTAACAAAGAGTTATTTCCAACAATTGGATGGGATATATTATTTTAAAATTTATCTTATGGAGTAGAGTTAATGGATATTTTTCTATATTTTATATTTTAATTGCATTCATCATTTTGCAATTTTTAAATCAAAATGATATCAATGAATTTTGATATGCATTGTGTTTGTCAAAATTGAGCATTCTTTGCAAGTGAAATGCAAGTTTGCTTATCACATATTGGTACAGCTATATTATGTTGATCTTTTTCTACATTTATAACAATTTTTTCAAACATCACTCCTTTTGCATCAACTATTTATTCTACTTCATTGTAGGACATAATAAAATACTATCTATAGTAGATTCTCTACATGGTTGAAGGGACAATCCAATGACTTTTCCTTACTTATTTTTTCTATATTATTCTTTTCTAGTGCCAATGACAACATGAGAAGCTATAAGAAGGATTAGGATGCTATGGCTGGATCAAAACATTTGGCATTGTGGATGGATTTTTTTTTAGAGAAAGAGGCATGACATTTTCTCTTGATTAATGTTTGGAAATAATTTATTAAAACATTAATATTAGTGAAAAGGATAACTAAGCACAAAGCTTAGAAATATTCCCCAAACAATCTTTCTTTCATAGACATAAGAGTAGAGGAATGGTTAAATGGAATGTTGTGTATGGACATCTATATCATAGAGTGCATTATTTGTCCAAATAGAATTGTAGAGATAGAAAAAGCACAAATGGAGTGTTTTGGTTGGTTGAGCATTTCCCTTGGTGCTACTACATAGCTAAAAGGAATCTAAAGACAAAGCTCTCAAGTGATCGGCATACAATGTTAGAGTGCAATGGAATTAATTTTGGTTTTCCACAACAAGCAAACCAAACAATGAAACTGGATTTGCACAAGGCCATCTCATTCATTATAATGAATTCACACTGAAGAGCCATGTTCACAATGTACATAGAATCATTCAAGAATAAATATTTTAGTTTCCACAATAAGCATCCACGTTGAAGAAACAAATGGGACATAAGCCTACCATGTTCACACACACACACACACACATGCAATAGCTTTATATGAACAAATGAATGGTTGAATGAAATGTTGTGTATGCACATATAGAATGTAGATTGTGTTACACCTCAGACTCACTCCAGTGTACCCTATACCTTTTCAGTAGATTTGGATCATCATATGAGAAGATTATGCTCCTTATTGTATCATGATGAGCCAAAAGTGTGATTGTATTTGTGCTTTTGTATTGTACTAGACCATGCTTAGATGATCTATGTATTGGTAAGGAGCATATGTAGTATCTCCAGACCCTGTGTGGTTGGTCATGCCCATCTTTTTAGTCCACATTTCAAGATAGGCTTTGCTTTTATGGATACAATCAATTTCCCCTTGATGTTGATAACCCTTCATCATGTCAGTCATTTGTGATCTGGGTTGGTATACAACCATATTGGGGTGGATCTACTAGGACACGTGATCTAGGGGAGCTACTAGTCTCTCTTACCCCTTTGAATATGATGTAAATGTGTTTCTCTTTGTAAAGGTTGTCGCACCTATGTATATCACACTTATTTTATGCCTAAGCATGGATCCCTATATTATGTATTCATCACACATTGACCATCTAATATCAGGGATGATTCTGCAAATGCTCACTCAGTTTCACATTTCCATAGGTAGTCTCACAGTTCTCAAGGTAGTACATGTATCCCGAGGAACTAGTCACATCCTTCAAGGCACATTTGGACTATTATTGCATACATGGACATCATCTACACATGCCACATTGGAGATCCCAGAGATCCCTCCTTTTTCATCACTTTTAGAGATGTTTCTTGCATGATTTGAGGGCCAACCCACACATGTGGGCTTTATGACAGTCGTGGGGGTGTTGTTAGTGATGATTTGACTTGGAGAGGCATCTTCCTTACCTTGTGGATCATATTTGATTTATTTGGAGGCTTGGTCATGTCATGGAGGTACCTTTTGAGCATTCCTTGAGAACATTTGAGGGAGTTGTCCACTTTCACTTGGAGGAGCTAGATGTTGGTACTTTTCTTGCTTGGGAGGATGCTTCACCATTTTTTGAGACCTCTACATCACATTTTCCTTGGAACATTGGGCTAGACAAGCAAATCAACCCCCTTCTTTGTGGGACGCCCCCCTCTAATGAGGGTTTTATGTACATGTGGCATCATTTGATTATGTTTTGACTTAGTCTCCTTCTTTGTGTGGATGACAAGTCTTCTTTGTTAGTCTCCTAGGATAATTTGAGGGAGAAATAATTAATAAATAATGAAAAAGATGTACGACCCTCCTCTATAAATAAAGTCTCTCCTCTCATTCCAAATTGTTGTGAATTGTTGAATATCACTTGTGAACACAATTAATAGAAGATGTAAATTTTGAGGTTTTGTTGTAAATTCTTGGAACTCTCTCTTTCTTGGTTATCTTCTTGGTGCATTAAAGATTTGTTATGATGATTCAAGACTTCTACTAGCTTTCAAGATCAATCCATTTGAAGGGTTACTATACCAATTAGAGAGGAGACGTTTTAGGGTTTATTCCTTCCTTATCGTGTTATCTAGGGTAAGTGATTAATCCATTTCTTTATTTTTCCTCTTGGTTCCTTAGCAATGGTTTTAACTATTTTATTCAAGTTATAGTTGTTACCGCCTAGCCTAGGGGTAATTGCAGGAGATGATGTTTCATGGCCCATAATGAATACAATGATCTCGTTCATGATGATGATCAACATGTCCACCTATGGAATCCCCCTTAGATTACCTCTTCTAGACCTAGATTAGTCAAGATCATCACATCCAGTCACACATTGTATGGGAGATGGTAAGCCAAGTGTCACCATGAGGTATGTTAGTCCTTTTATATGAAGTGTTGTGCTTAATATATTGGGCATGTGAATGAGGATCATTGGTTGAAGTCGAATAATGGATCATACGCTCAAGAATTTTTGTTTGTTTCATTGTTTCATCTTGGTGGTCAACATTTATGCCCTAGTCATGTGTTGTCACTGCCTAGGGAAAATGGGTAATACTAGGGTTCCCTCACAAGGGTATCATTTTTTTTCGCTGCCATACTCAACACTTACAATCTTGGAGCATGTCACAGTGTACCAAACTTCGGTAATGGGTCATGGTTAATTCTCTCATGAGAAGAGGGGCTAAAGGCCGAGAGGTTGATTGCAACTGCTAGAAAAAGAAGAATAAAGAAAGAATAATGTTAAATAAAGAAAGAGAAAATAACAAAGGAATCTGAAAATCCAGTCCATACTTAAGCTCTACCCTTTCTACGTTCGCCCTAGTTCCAAGAAGTGATGTTGTAGCTTGAAACCTTATAGAGGGGACTTGCAAATATGATAAGAGGACAATTAGAAAGGCAGATTAAGGGGTTTGGAAAAACATAGTTCTTAGAAAGTGGTAACTCAAGAGAAAGTGCACCCTCCACAAAAGCACTCATAGAAATGGATTCAATGACACCATAAGCCATGAAGTAAGCCCAACACGTGCCATTATCACACTTAATCTTGAAGGGTTCTTTTCTTTCACTATTTCCCCCAAGACAAATCCCTCTACTTGGGTATTTTGTTACAATGTTTGGGTTGGCATACCTAATAAGGTTTGATGAAGGTCCTCCCATATTCAAACTTGCCAACATACATAAAGTCTTGAGCTAATGAGAAGTTTGAAGGGGATACTTGATGTGAACTATTTATGTGGCTTACATCTTAAGTAACAACTTAATTTGTATAATCTAAGGACTAATATATCTTATGAACATTGGCTTTACTTGATTTCATACTTTATTTTGATTTGGATGCCCCTGACATGGTACTTTGAAGGATGCCCTAGAAGTTCATCTAGAACAGTGTGCCTCTATTGTAGGATATGACACATGTGATGCAAAGCATTGAATCATCTAGTGGATTGACACATTCAGATACTAGCTCTCACACCTTCTGGACCTTGGAAGATGGACTTATGGGCTTTATTTTGATAGATATGGTCATGGTGGCACACAGATGGGAAGGAAGCCCACACCCTAGGCTCTACACCCCAGAGACTATCATGCATTGGATGGAGGACATTGCATAGGGAGATGATTGGAGGACACACATAGATGACATACAACCTTCTCCTTCTTGAGCATCGTCCTTTACACCTTGGATACTAGGCATTTAGATGATGATATCATGCTAGGGTTTGATGGAGATGATGGGGTTTGTTGCCACGTGGACACCGCATGATGACTTGAGATGTGGCATGGAATTATTTCATCATGTTTTCACCACACATGTGACCATTACTATATTATTTTTATGATTTAGCATTTGTAAAGGCTAATTTGAGGGGTTGACCCCACTTGTAACTTGAATTTGTGACATTTTGTGGAAAAATGTGCTAGGGATTCCTTATATAAATAAGGCTAGTGCTTATTCATTTTTCATCATCACTTTTCTCCTCACACAAGCGAGTGAGAGCTCTAAAAATTTTGTGATACTCTCTTGGCTTCTTGGATCTAGTGCACTACTCTTAGAGGATGATTGTTGTGGATGATTTTCACTTTTCTTAGATGATCTTTGTTGCAACTAGGGTTTCTCTTGCCATAGTGAATTGGATAAGTGAGTAATTTTTCTTTAATTGATAAGTTTGCTCATGATATAATTATTAATTGTTATCTTATTGCATGTTACTTTGTTCTAGCAAAACCCTAGGAAGGAGACATAAGTCTTTCTCTCCTTCAATACTCTGTATGTCCTAGTTTGGTGAAAGCATTAAGAGACCTAGTCTCTTGCTAAGATTCAAAATCCTAAGGCCCAAGAGGCTTTGCGCCTTAGAAATCACATTCATGAAGGTTTAGTCCCAAGGACCATAAGGATTTACACCTTAGGGTTTGAACCTCATTCTTCTTCATTATATAAGTCTTTTTTCAAGTGTTGCATGCTTGACTTCATAGCCCTAGAAAGTCAACAACACTAGTTTAGAGTTCTTCTTGCGGTGAAAACTTCCTTAGAATTAGCATTCTCTCTCCTAAAAGCGATTTGACTGACCCTACTAATTTTAACCATAGAAAACAAATGATATTTATTGTTATTGTTATAAAAGTTTGCTACAACCACTAGGGTTTACTTTAATTGTTGCATACTTACATAAAATAGTGGCTAAAGATACTCAAAATTGTGGTCTAGCAATTGGATCGTGTTGCACATGTTAAAGGCTTAATTCTCATACTCAATTGCTATATTTCTGGGTATTTTTTCTCATTGTTGTTACAAAATATTAATTATTGTTATACATTATCTTATTGTTGTAATTTCACAACAACAATTGATTATATTCATCATCTAGTGTCTAAGAAGTCATTTATAAGTTATATGACTTGGCAATTGTCTATATTATGCTTCATATTATTTATTGTATCCTACAGGTGAACCAATTACCTTGTTACCCTTCTTACCTCTCCTAGACCTAGACCTAACATTCAGGTGACCAAGATAGGGGGTTGTAGGCTCGACTAATATTGCTACTTGATCCCTTGAGGTCACCAAGGAAGCCTTCCTTGTGTTGGACTTTCTTTCCATCACTAAAACAAGGAAGTCTCTACTTAGGTGATAGTGTTAGAAACTTCTAGTTGTTACATAGATAGGTATCTTGTGGAGGCTTTGCACAAGTAAAAACCCCGTGATAACAATAATTGATCTTGTTGGTGAAGGTTTTTTCCTTTGAGGAATCCCTTCTTGTAGGGCCTTGGTCCTCTTAGCTTATCTTGATTAGGTTGGATATTATTCTAGCCTTAGGGTTCTAATATCTTACCCTAATCCTTAAGATAGAAGTGACCATTTTTTAGAGGGTCATACTTCTTGACCCCATAAGCCCTAATTGGATTTAAAAAGGCACTATTCCTATATCCAACAAGTTACAACAAACCAAAAAATCCTAAAAATCAAAACTTTTTATTTTTTGTTGTTTATAAGGAAATCTAATGGTAAAAAATCAAGAAAAAATATTAATTTAGATTTCTTTCATTGTCTAGCGCAAAGTTAACATATAATTTCATTTCTTGGACAAATTTATCATATGGTTTATGCTTAATTGTTGATATCTAACCATAAGGAGACAAATCGACCCTATTGGATTGATATTTAAGGTGTTACCTAACATTTTGTGGGTTCACTAAAGGTGATTCTCAAATATGAAAATTAAATTACAGTATTAAAAATCAGAATTGGTGAAACTATAAGGCTAGGGTTTGGTGTTGCAAGGTGTTTTTTTTCTCATTCCTAGCCTCTATTTCATTTCTAGATTGTTTAACAAGATTATCTTGCATATCTAGAGGTGATCTTAATCTCTAATATTCTTATAATTTCTCTTCCTTTTCTTAGAGATTGATTTGGTGAATTCTAAGTGATAACTTGTGAAACCCTAGGGTGATTCACCATCTTTTTGGAAGTTCTTTCTTGGTTAATGTTTATATATATTTATAATGTGTCTCTAACATTAGTTTGGTTGTTATTGCGTAGAATATCTCTTTCTTGAGTGGAAACACCCAAGATGTCTTTATTTCTTGTGCTTAATCTCTCTCTTAGGTGGTAGTTTCACAACCTAAATCTGAAATTTATGTGTTTCTATTCATATACAATAAATTAGAAGTAAAAGGACAACCAAAATCTTGTCATATCTTAAGATAAAATCAAGTGGTAAATACAAGAACATACTGCACCTTTGATTTATGCTAATTATTTTCACTTGTTGTGCCCTAAAATAGCTTAAAGTGCTTCTAACCTCTTGTGAGTTTTGTTTGTTGAGTGATAGACTTAATACAAATCTCAAATTGTTAATATAGTTTATTATACACATCAGATTTGGCACACGCATCCACTAGCTCCTAACCTTCCTTTCAAGAGGATATAATTGTGGTTCATGACATTGCTTCTAGTTGCATATCTTTAGAGCATTGTAATCACTTATTGGAATCCTTATGCATAGTCTTGTTACATATATTATGGATTCATTAAAGTAAATCATATGCTTGCATGGTTTTAATTCACTTGAAGAGGTTGACTTTCATTTTTTGGAATACCCCTCATGGATTCTAGGAGTTGGCCTAAAGTGAAGGGGAAAGTGTGTTGAGGTGATAGTGGTGCATTTCCCGTCTTGTTGCCCCAATTAGCAACTATGATGGGACTTTTCACAAGGGTGTTAGTTCGGGCAGTAACAATTTTGGCACAGTTGTCGGGGATAAATTCCATCTCCGGATTTTTGTTGGGTTTATTCTTGTATGTGTATCTTGATGAGATTGTTGTGAATGTTAATCTTAATTGTCTCATCTGGCGACTCCACTTAAATAAAATATAACAAAGAAATACACTTCAAGAAGTAATTCCTGTGAAGAAATATTAAAAGAAAAATATAACTTGGGATTTGAGTTGATTCAAAACATAATAATTTTTTTCTATGAATTGAAATTATCATACTTCTCAAAGTATATTGGCAACTCTGCATCTTTGGTATTTGTATGATTGGTATATGATTCTCCGATCTTAATAAATCATCACGTTGTATGTTTCAAGTATTTTTTACAACAAAGGAATTTTGGGGGAATTTTTGTTTGTTCCTTTGGATTTTTCAGGTGCTCCATTTTATACATGTAAGCTTCACATTGATGCATGGACTACTCATGTCCCAAAGTTTAATGGAAGTCCTTGGTTGGCATCAAGATACCTTGCATATTTCATGGATTATGTGGTAGAGAATCACATTGTTTATGAACATGTCTTGATGAAGGGATTTGCATTTTCAATGCAAGGGGAAGATGAATGGGATTGGTATTGTGATTTGAAGTCAAAAGAGATAAAATCATTCCCACATTTGATGAAAAGGTTTCAAAAGCGTTGGATTTATGGTTATGAAGAAGTTGAAGATGGTTGTGTTTTCCTTAATATACAAGATGAAATAGGGGAAAGGATTAATGATCTGATGATGGAATATGATGATAATCCCTCAAGTGATCTTCTTGTGGAAATAGAAGAAAGAAATGATGCACTCTTTTTCCTGTGTTATTATACTGATGTCAAAATTGGTGATCCTTCCCCACTAAAACATGAAGATGATCTACCTGAAGAGGCTCATCCCTCTCCTCCCTCCCATGATCCATTGTTGAACAACATTTTAGAATTAGAAAAGTATGAGGAATGGATTCCCTATCTTGAAAATGTCAAGGAAATGTATGATGTAAGCAAAGATGACCTTGTTAAAGAAAAGCCTCAAGAAGCACCTTGTTATTCTCTTGAAGATGATGAGTTTATCGAAGATTTTGTTGCGATTCCTCAAGAAGAAAACAATGATGAAGAGTCTTCTCATGCTTCCAATGGAAATCAAGAGACATTTGAAGGGAAGGTATATGAAGAAAACCTTGATGACACAAGCATCCATCAGTTCTTTGTCACATGGAAGCAAGGGTTCGATATGTTATACTCCTTTACAAGGTTTTGAGTTTTGTCATAGATGCTTTAGCAACTTGGAAAAGGAAAATCTAATAGAGAAACCCTTATTTGATGAAAAGCATGACAACAAAGAGTTTGAAATTATTTATTATTTTCTCCATATTGAAAGACATAAGTGGGATACAATATGTTTTTTTTATG
>JASDQU010739112.1:60795-72068 GCA_032191745.1 Picea mariana
CAATAATACAAACTATTCAGCTACGCAAATGTTTTGTCATGACCAAAATGTCCGGCTAGACCTCCACTATGTTTCTCTTTCAACAAATTATCTCTCATTGAGCATCTTGGTATACACAATTGACTTCCCTTAAACAACAATCCATCCTAGATTAAATATTCTACCCATAAATTGTTATCCCTCAACAAAGGATTTTCATATGCTTCATAAGCCTCCTTAAAATCTGGATCTTCCTGATACATTTCCTTAAGGTGCTCAAATCCTAAGGTCTTCACTTGGAATTCCTGTATAACCAAACTGCTCCTGCTCAAAGCATCTACAACTTTATTAGCACTTCCAGAAATATGTTTAATGACAAAAGTAAAATTCTGCATGAATTGTACCCACTTAGCATGCCTCTGATTCATCTTCTCTTGCCTAGTAATGAATTGCAAAGATTGATTATCACTATACAAGACAAACTCTTTTGGAATTAAATAATGTCTCCATTTCTTCAAATCTTGAATCATTGCATAACACTCCTTGTCATATGTAGAATATTTCTCCTTGGTGTCATTCAAATTCTCATTGAAATAAGCAACTGGCATATTATCTTGACTCAAGACTACTCCAATGGCTATTCCAATTGCATCACATCTCATCTGAAATGTTTTTCCAAAATCTGGTAAAACCAGAATTGGTTGTTCTGTTATCTTCTTTTTCAACACTCTGAAGATTTTCTCATCCTCCTCTATCCAATTAAAAGACTTATGTTTCTTTTTCACAATGTCCATTATGGGTGCACATATGCCACTAAAATTTCTGATAAACTTTCTATAAAAACTTGCTAACCCATGGAAACTTCTCACCTCAAATATGCTCCATGGTGACTGCCATTCTTTGATTGCTCTCACCTTCTCTGGATCCATATTCAATTCATTTGAATAAATCACAAAACCCAAATATATGAGTTCTATCTTCATAAAATTACTTTTCTTCAAGTTTATTAACAACTTTTCCTGTTGCAATATCCTCATCACTAATGTCAAGTGCTTTAAATGTTCTTCCTCTGTTTTGCTGAAAACTAATATATCATCCAGATATACAATGGCAAATTTACCTATTAATTCTTTTAGTACCTCATTCATCAACCTCATAAATGTGCTTGGAGCATTTGTCAATCCAAATGGCATGACTAGCCATTCAAACAAACCTTCATTTGTCTTGAATGTTGTTTTCCATTCATCTCCCTCTCTCATTCTTATATGATGATATCCACTCTTCAAGTCTTTTTTTGAAAAATATCTTGCTCCACTCAAACAATCCATCAAATCATCCATCCTAGGTAAAGGAAATCTATACCTGATGGTAATCTTTTTGATGACTCTGGAATCTGTGCACATTCTACATCCCCCATCTTTCTTTGGACTTAATACAATTGGTACTACACATGGGCTTAGACTTTCCCTGACTAAACCTTTATCCAACAACTCATGAACTTGATTCTTAGCTTCTTCATTCTCTTGAGCTGTCAACCTATACACTACTTTTTTTGGAA
Source organism: Picea mariana (assembly GCA_032191745.1). Classification (NCBI taxonomy): domain Eukaryota; kingdom Viridiplantae; phylum Streptophyta; class Pinopsida; order Pinales; family Pinaceae; genus Picea; species Picea mariana. The sequence goes on from JASDQU010739112.1 coordinate 62,333, forward strand.
AACTAGCTCCTGGAATCAAGTCAATATGGTGGATAAAACTCCTAATGGGTGGTAATGAGTGAAGTAACTCATCCACTACTATGTCAAAAAAATTATCTAACAATTCCTAGATTTCTTCAGGTAAATCATCAATGGAAGTATTGGTAAGGATAACTCTTGGCTTCCTCACTACAACAAATTGCATTTCTTGATCTTTCTTGATCTCCTTCAAGATTTCCTTCCCACTCATGAGAAGTGTTCTTGTGCTAACTTCTTATTCTTTTTTCTTCTCTTATATTGGTAGAAACATATCGGATCTACCATTTTTCTCTAGGTTGTAAGTATTTTTTCTCCCATCATGAATGACGTTCCTATCAAACTGCCATGGTCTCCCCAACAAAATATGGCAAACATCCATAGGAATTACATCACACAGAATCTCATCTTTATAACCTCCTATTTTAAATTCAACCTTGCATTGTTAACTTATCGTTACTTGATGTCCTTTCTACAACCACGATACTTTATATGGGCTTGGGTGTGCAGTTGTCTCCAACTCCATCTTCTCCACCATTTCTGTAGATACTAAATTATCAGTACTTCCACTGTCTATAATCATCTTGAAAACTTTTTCATTTGTTTTACAAGGAGTCCTGAACAACCTCGTTCACTGAACCAAGTCTTCTATTTATTTCTCTGAATTTAGAATAACTTTCCTCATCATAAGGTTCTGTCCTCCTTCTGCTGCCTCTCCTTCCACATTATTCTGGGCTTCAAAAATGTGTGCTTCTCCTCCTCCTTCTTTATTCCTCTCGGGGCATTCCCAAGACATGTGTCTTGTCTTTCCATAGGCATAACATTTAACTCCACCTCCTCTACCTCTTCCTCTTCCTCGAGGAAAATAATTTCTCCCACCAAACAATATTCTTTGGGAACTTCCTCCCCTTTCAAAATGACCATATGATTTCTCATTCTCATCCTTATTTTCCAGTGCCTTATTATAGACAATCCCATTACCTCTATTTGAGCCTCTCCTTCTATTTCGCTGACTCTGGTTCCTAGACAAATTTTCTTCTGCCTTCAATGAAATTTGATAAGCATCTTCCACTATCCTTATGGTCATCATGCTAATCTCATTGTGGATTTCACACCTCAATCCATTTATATACATGGCAACGTTTTCATCATTCTTCTCCCTTTGTCCAGTCCGAATATTCATCCTATAAAATTCTTCCATGTAATCTTTCATTGTCATGCTTCTCTATCTCAGGTTCTGCAGCTTTCTGAACAGATTTATCTGGTAATCCTTAGGTATGAATTTAGCCTTCAATTTGGCCACCATTCTATCCCAATTATTTATCCTATTTTTTCCTTTTCTCCTCCTCTTTGCGTGCAATTCATCCCACCATAGTGCTGCATGTCCCTTTAATCTGGTGACATCATGTCTCACCTTCTTTCCTCCATCGACATATTCATAGTTGAAATACTTTTCCATGGACCTTATCCAGTATAGTAGCTCTTCGACATCCAATTTACCTTCATACATTGGGACGTCTATGTTTTCTCTAGATCCCAAATTCATAATAGCTTTCAAGAAGCATTCGTCGTTCACATATTTCCATGTAGCTTCTTCAACTTCTATTTCTTCACTCTCTGCATCACTGACATCTCCAGCGGTAGATGTTCTCCTTTGCATTTCTTCCATCGCTTCCAACCTTGTGAAAAGTTCTCTCACTTATCTTCCTACAACACGATTTACAATAGGTGGATCTATGCGTATCCTTGGAGGAATTATTTCAACTATTCCTAACACACATAATACAAATTCAGGCTTTTTCAAGCTCTGATACCACTTGGTGCAGACCCCCTTCTCTCTAAGGGTTGTGCAAACTCTCAGTCTAGGATATTTCACGACTCTGAGCCTGAATGTCCCTTTGGGTCCCCACTGGAACATTCAATGACTAAAACCACAGGTCCTTTTAAAAAACCTAAACTTGCACTAGGTGCAAGCTTCCCCGCCACGTGACCACCGACAGTGACCACATGCCTAACCAAAAGGTGCTTCTCACTTCGTGAACTCGGGTATTCCACTATGAGTCAACTTGACTCTCTGACCTTCTGAACTCTGAATAAATCTTAGAGAATGCTAGCTCCTCCCTTAACCTTTGCTAATATGACCCTTCGCTATGACTTGGGGCCACTCTTCAGAGCGTTATTGAACTTCGCAATTCGTGAAATCACAAATTGGATCTCCTCCCTTCTCTTTAATTTTGAACTACCGAATTCAATCACCTCAGATCAACAATCGGAGAATTCCTATGACTCAACGGTCTAGATCCTTTCTCGTGAATCAGGACTTCGCGTTTCGCAACTTTGGAAGTTAACTTCCTTCTTCCTTCTGATTTTCGATTTCCAATTTTTTGAAGTCTCCTTCCTATGAAATAAATAAACGGTTCGATCTTCTCTTAGGTCAACGACTCTCTATCTCTCCTGATATTTCAAGTGTTGACTAACTCTTGACCCTTATCCTCCTCACAGTTTTACAGGATCCAATGGCCCATGGATATCAACACTTATTCCTCCAAGAATTTCGACTATTCGTCTAAACTCTCAATGAATCCTTACCAAATAACTTGGCGTCAACTCTTCTAAGCTTGATTTCCATGAGGCAACTTCAACCCTCATCCTTCCTTGAAAACGCTTCCAAGTCTCTATCCTTCCTGATATTTCAAACTTGAAATAAGTTCTCCTCTATGCACACTCCTTGTGATCAATATGCACACTCTACATACAAAATCTCCATGCTATCTCTTCTAATATTTGAGTCGAAAAAGAGTCTCTCGCACGCACTCATTGCGTTCGATAAGCACTCCTTGCATAACTTACAGAAGAGAAATACTTGAAACTTATTCAATTATTCATTCACCATGAAATTCATACATTCACAAACTCATCATAATAGTGAAACTATGAAACAGTATCAACACAATACCATTGGATAAATTTCCTCTGTTCTATTCATTTAAAAAAAAAAAAAGTAATTACAGGTATCATCCCCTTACAAGAAATACAATGAAAACTTGTCTAACCGAGCAATTTTTTGACTCCTCTCTATCTTATATAAGTTATATCACCTTCTACTCTAGTGGTTACCTACTCACTTAATTAGATGCAACCTAATGACTAATCAGGGAAAATATCCTACACCTGTAATATTTTATATTCGTGTAAGGATTTACAATCGCTCTGTCATTTCAAACGGTGGCTCGAATTTTCATATTCTAATTTAATTAATGAAAAATTCAAGAGTCTCTACACTGGTTTAGAGTCGAATTTGGTTCTTTCAATGCATGAAGTGTCGAGTTCACTTCCACGTCCACTTTTCTTGATTTGATAGCGATGCTCCTACATCAAAATATATGCATATAAAATTTTATTTGTACCTTGAATGGGGTGACACCTCTGCTCGAAGAAGATGCGTCACTTGTTGGTAGCCATCGAAGGATTTGTGCAAAACCATCCATCATCTCGTTCCTCTATTGTGTGAGGGCTTCCTCAAGAAACATTTTGAAAGGATCTCCTGTCCTATCATCTTTATTTTCTCCTTCCATGAGAGGTCACTTGCGTGTGTGAGATCTTTTTTCCTCAAGAGAAACAAGCTCGAGACCCAACTCTTTGTACTCCGACCTCGTTGGGGACATGCATTAAGACGACAAGGAGAAAACCACTCTAATACAATTGATTCAGGTTTTATGATCATAATGAAATGAATATATATTATTAACATGTGCTTAACACAAAATAATAGAGATACAGTAAAACTGGTTTTCTATTCAATAAGTAAATAAGCTGAAACTGTAAAATGCAGTGGAAAACAGGCTTGCTGGAATGGTGGTGGATTATCTATGAGAAGAGATGTGACGGATGTGCTCATTCACAAGAAGATGATTACAATGAGGCTCTGAAGTCCTTTTTACAATAAACATGAGTGCCAAAAACCATAGACATCCACAAACCTAACCCTAGGATATGAAGCGCCAAAAGTCATGTGGGCTCTGTTTGGGTAAGTTAGTACATCAACTTCCCGAGGTCGTAACTTTTTCATACGATATTCATTTTAGGTGCATGATAGCCCATTGGAAAGGTATTTTCAAGGAGATTCATTTTTTGGGAAACATTTAAGAAACTTACATGTGTCTCCCTGTTTTCCCAAAAAACGTCGTTTAGGGCCTTAAAACGGATCTAGAAGTTTGAGGACCTGAAAAATTGCTAAAAACAATAAGTTACCAAAATTGTTAGAAAATTGTTTTGAGCCAGTTGGAAAAGGTTGGTGTCCACCGATATCCACCTGGATCAATGGAACTCTCACTGTCACAGTGCAACCTTCTATTCTCGTGCTTCTTTCCCAAATCCTCCATAAACCTCTGTAACCAAATCATTTCTTTACTAGCCTTTATAGCAGCAACATATTATGCTTCTGTTGTTGAAAGTGAAACAACCTTTTGCAGTTTTGAAATCCAACTTACTTTTGTTCTACCTATAGTAAAAACATACCCTGTGGTGCTCCTCCTACTATCTTTATCACTTGCCATATATGAATCAACATATCCATGTAGAATAGTGTCTAAACCTCCAAAACATAATGCATGAGTAGTAGTACCTCTCAAATACCTAAGAATCCACTTTACTTCCTCCCAATGTTATTTACCTGGATTTTTCATATACCTTCTCACAACTCCCATTGCATGTGCAATATATGGTCTTGTGCAAATCATCGCATACATCAAGATGCCAATTGTTGATGAATAAGGGACCCTGGACATGTATTCTATCTCCTCATGTGTCTTGAGACACATTTCCTTAGTTAATTTGAAATGGTTGGCCAAAGGTGTACTAACTGGTTTTTCATTCTGCATTCTAAACCTCTCCAACACCGTCTCTATGTACTCACCATGAGACAATGTTAATTTGCAATTTTTCTTGCATCTTTTTATTCTCATACCAAGCATATTCTTTGTGGCACCCAAATCCTTCATCGCAAATAAATTAGCCAATTTTTTCTTGAGCATATTTATATCCTGCATATTAGACCCTACAACAACCATGTCATATACATACCATAGCAAGCTAATATAGCTTCCATTTTCTAGATTTTTAAAATAAACACAATGATCTAAATGACATCTACTAGAACCTTGTTCTGTCATAAACCTGTCAAACTTCAAATACCACTTCCTTGGAGCTTTCTTTAGGCCATACAATCTCTTCTTCAACCTGCATACCAAATTTTCCTTCCCTTTGACCTCATACCCATGTCATTGCTGCTTATAAATCTCTTCCTCCAAATCCCCATGGAGAAAACTTGTTTTTACATCTAATTGTTCAAGATGTAAATATTCTACTACCACAAGACTTAAAATAATCCTAATTGAATTCATTTTAACAATAGGAGAAAATATTTCATCAAAATATATACCTTTATTTTGTGCAAACCTCTTTACAACAAGTCCATCCTTGTACTACTTTTTTCCTCCATCTTCTTCCTTCAACTTGTAAACCCATTTATTCTGTAATGCTCTTCTTCTTGCAGGAAACTGAACCAAATACCAAGTCTAGTTATTTACCAGGGAATCCATTTCCTCTTTCATTCCTTTCTCCCACTTATTTTTAGTGTCTACCTACATTGCCTCTTCATAACATTCTGGTTCACCAGAATCAATTAACAATAAATAATACAATGAAGGAGAGTATCGTTCATGGGGTACACTTAACCTGGTAGATCTTCTAACAACACTTGTAGGAGTTTGAGGTACTTGTTGCTCCTTTTGTTGTACATTTTTATTTTTTGGTACATTTGGAATTTCTTTTTCTGTGATCTCATCAAGCAATGTGTATTTTGGTTTTTCTTTTTCTTGTATCTTTCCCTGCAACTGATTTTTTTACATGACCTTATCATTGAATATGACATCTCTACTCCTAATTATTTTGTGATTTTCATAATCCCATAAGCGATAACCAAAATCATTAACATTGTATCCAATAAAGGTACACTTCTTTGATTTTGCCTCAAGATTTGTTCTATTTTCTTTATCAATATGGAAAAATGCTTCACAATCGAAAGTCTTCAAAAAATTATTAGTTTACCTTTCCATGCCTCCTCTGTAATTCCACCATCCAAAGAGATTGAAGGTCTTTTGTTTATTATAAAAGAAACAGTATCTACAAAATCTTCCCAGAACTATAAGGGAAAACCAACATGCAATCTCACACTCCTTACATGCTCCATGATTGTCCTGTTCATCCTTTTTGACACACCATTTTCTTATGGTGTTCCTGGAACTATATTCTCTCTATGAATTCCATGGTATGAATAGTAATCATCAAACTCCTTGTTGCAATATTCACCTCCATTTTCTGATCTGAGACACTTCAACCTTTTTCCTGTCTCATTTTCAACCAAAGCTTTCCATTTCTTAAAAGTATCAAAAACATCAATTTTTTGTTGAATGCAATAAACCCAAGTTTTTCTAGTTGCATCATCAATAAAAGTAACATAATAATGAGAGATACCAAGAGATGATACCTGATATGGTCCCCATACATCTGACTCTCTTATGTTTTCCATAAACACAATGCTCACAGAAATCCAAATCAATTTTTTTTAAGTTTTGGCAACAAATTTCTTTTGTGAATTATCTGCATCCCATTCTCACTCATGTGTCCAAGACTATGATGCCACAATGTTGTATCCACTCATGTAGAAGCTAAATATATAGAAGAGTTAGTATTACCAGTACATAAATACAATGTACCTATCTTCTCTCCTTTTTCTATCACCAATAATCCTTTGGTGACCTTCCACACCTTATCTGTAAATATGGATATACAACCTTCACTTGCCAACTTCCCTGTTGAAATTATATTTTTCCTTATATCTAGAACATGTCTTACCTCTTTCAACAACCATTGGTTTCCATTCCTTTTCTTTATTTTTAACTTTCCCATTCCAACAATTTTGAATGGTGCATCATCACCCAAATGAACCTGTCCAAAATCACCTTGAACATAATCTAGAAAATGTTTCATATGGGGTGTGGCATGAAATGAAGCCCCTGAATCTAATACCCAATACTCAGAAATATTATCTATAGAAAGAATCAAATCATCTTGTAACGGATCAGCTATTACATTTTCTTCCTGATTTTTCTCCTGCTGTCCATCTCTTTGTTTCTTTGGATCTCTGCAGTGTTTCTTCAGATGTCCTTTCTTTCCACAATTCCAACACTCTCTATTTCCAAGTCTGGATTTGTATCTTCCCTTCCTATAATTCTCACGTTTCCCTGAGCCCTTTCCTCTATCCTTTTGTCTTCCCATGTTATCCATGTTTAACGCATTACCTAATGTTGAACCTGTGATTTTCCATTACATTTCCTCGTTAAGGATAACACCAACAACATCATCAAATTTTAGAGTGTTTGAACCAGAGAAAGAGTTACGTACAACCATGACCAATCCATTCCAGATTTCTAGAAATGATCACAATATTAGAAGAGCCTTGACCTCATCATCAAAGTCCACTTTTATAGAACTTAGTTGATTAATAACTTTATGAAATTCATTTAAATGATCTGCAATAGGTCCACTTTATGACATATTCATATTAAATAATCTCTTCATTAGAAATACCTTGTCAGACGCCCAGGGTTTTTCATACAGTTTAGCCAATGCATCCATCATCTCCTTCATTATCTTTTCTTTAAAAATATTGAAAGCCACCGATGCTTCCAAGCTCAACTGTATCATTCCTAGTGCCTTTTGATCAATAACCTCCCATTCTTTGTCCTTCATGATCGTCGAATTCTTGGCTATTCCACCCAATGGTAGGAATAAATCCTTCTGATATAAATAATATTCCATCTAAATCTTCCATAAATGGTAGTTTTTGTCATTAAATTTCTCGACCCTAAACTTTCCATCTTCTTCCATTGCTCCCACTCAAACCAGGAACCCTCTTTTCCTGCGAGTTACCTTTCGCTCTAATACCAGTTGTTAGAAAAACATGATCGTGGAGAAATAAAATAAAAAAAATGTGGAAATAAAACACAGAAGATACACAATACAATAGAGACACATATATATGTGGTTCACCCAGTGTGGGCTACGTCCACTATAGAAATTGTCAGGTCCTTCCTTTATTATTATCCAGCAAATGAAGGGATACAACAAACAACACACCTGTTGTAACTTGCTCTTCTTTATCTCAGAGTCTCCTCTCTTAGAACACAATATTCGCAAATGATACATAGCCACAATACATTTCCCTCATAAAAGAGGGTTGCCTTCTAGGGAAAAAACCCCTAACATAACTTCTACCATCATATTTGCGAGTGTACATTCTTCTAGGGTGTAAAATATTCATGGGGTATAAACATAGCTGAAAACAAATTCCTCTAAATCAGGAAGATAATCAGGATCCACAACCAACAACATAATGCTTTGAAAATATTACACTATACTTTAAAAATTCAACATCATTACCAAACATTTTTTTACTTTTAATTAAAAAATTCAATACAAATTGCATTGAATGGAACATAAATTGTTTCTTAAAAGTATTGTTACATTGTCCATATTCAATATGTATGAGCTAGTTGTTACACGCCAAATTTACTCAACTAGACAAGTGTCGCATGTTCCTCTCAATTGTCGTAAGTGTCGCATCTTCCTTACAACTTTCTCAAGTGTCGCAAGTTGTTCATAAGTGTCACAAATGCTATTCAAGCATACTGCCTTAATGACGACACTAAGGAGGCACTTAAAACATCTCATGTACTTGGTTTGAAGAAGGAGAATTGGTTAACTGAAGTCAAGGGACTCTTGACACCTGAAAAGAGCTCTGAAACAAATTTTTTGAGGGGGAGCACAACTCTATATCAGCCTTAGGAGTGCTGGCGCCCCCCTATAAGGATTTAGGGAGCGTTATAATGCTCTCCTGCCCTTCTGAAGGAGCGCTACTCCCTTTTGGAGCGCTGGCGCTTCCCTTAAGCTGCTAAGGGAGTTCTACAACGCTCTGATGCCCCTTTTGCAGGAGCGCTTCCTAATTTGAGGCAGTAGTTGGCCCGTTGAGGAGAGTAAGGGGAGGATCTCTCAAGATTAGAAGGCAATTGCATTTGAATTCTTGGTTTCATCATGAGATCCCTAATCTATGGAGAAGGTTCCCCAACTTGTTCTAAAGATAACTCAAGAGTTTAAGCTCCTCTTAACCTATATAAGCAAGCTTTCTAATGGTGAAAGGGGATTGGAAAAGGAGAATTGCACCAAACTTATGATCTCATAAGTGGTGCTGGAAAAGGAGAATTACACCAAACTTATGATCTCATAAGTGGTGCTGGAAAAGGAGAATTACACCAAACTTATGATCTCATAAGTGGTGTTGGAACAGGGGAAGAATTGCTAGCATGAAACCTATGATATTATAGGAAACACACAGTCATCCAAAGGAGAATGATCAGTGAAGCTGCTGTTATCTAGGTTGTGGATCTTTCAAGCAAGGTTTAGACGAAGGGGACTTGACGAAGATGTCGCATTCGCATCTACGATTGTAAGTATTGATGTCGTTATTCTCATCAATATGACACGCTTGGCCTGTTTCTTTCTAGTTTGTGTCTGATGTTACATGAACTTATCATTGATGGATAGATATGTTTACAAGCTAATATCAATGATAAGTTCATGTAACATCAGACACAAACTAGAA
>JASDQU010739112.1:72698-88172 GCA_032191745.1 Picea mariana
ATATATATATATACCTTTATATGAGAAGAGGAATGGTTAAATGACATGTGTAAATCTAGATTGTAGAGTGCATTGCTTTTTCTTAACAGAATTGTAAAGACAGAGAAAGCATAGGCAAAGTGTCTTGGTTGGTTGAGCATTGGCCTTGGCATTGCTACACAAAGAAACCAAATATAAAGACAGTTCTTGGATGATTAGCATACAATGTTAGTGTGCACTGGCGTTGGTTTTAGCTTTCCACAACAATCAAATCAAGCACTGAAACCAGATTTGCACAAGGCCATCTCATTCATTGCATGGATTCACATTGAAGAACTAGGTTCTTAACATGATAGAGTTTTGTTGAGGAACAGTTATTTTATTTCTGCAGTAAGCATCTGTGTTGATGAAATGGATAGGCCTATAGGCCTACTAATTACGGATCGACAAGAATTTATAGAATAATGCAGACATAGATCAGGCCACAATTAGGCTGCAAACAGAGAGAGGCCAAGCATAAATAAATAAATCAAGTATAGGTACAACAAGCATGGAGTGAGCCAAAATAAGAAAATGATAAAGAACAAGGGCAGGCACAGAAACTATGTGCAACAGAAACTTAGGTGCTGATGCAGTGAACCTAAATAAGCACAGGAAAGATAATATGTCTACCCTAGGAGCATGCACAAAATAGAAGTGCGCAAGATACCCAACAGAGCATTGGGAACCCAAAATTTTCCCGAGATAGCAAGTTTTAAATCCCAACAGAGCATTGGGAGCCCAAAATTTTCCCAAGATAGCCAGTTTTTAAATTTATTGCACTACATTTTTAATTGCGTAGAATTTATTTATACATCGTGTATTTGTGGTGAAAAAGATTTTGTCAGTAAAGAATTTATAAAAATAAATAAAATCATGTGTATAGTGGGCATAAATATTTTGTGTGGTCAGTTGGTGGAAGTGATGTGTTGTGTTTGATTGGACAAGAGTACCGAAAGGTGGGTTGAATAAACTCATGGGCAGAGAATCATTGCATTTTTGTATATGTTGAGTATAAATGTTTTGTGTGTCTGGTTGGTGGAAGTGTTGTGCTATGTTTGGTTGGACGAGAAAATTGAAAGGTGTTCATCTGGTGTAGAAAAGAAGCGAGAGTCTGGTTGAATCTGCGGAAGGCATCTACAAAATTTGTTACTGTGAATTTCTAATTAGTTGAGTTTTATGGGTGGAAAATAAATCCAGTAAGTGTGGTAGTGTATTAGAGCTATATTGAGGTATCCGAGTAGTGCGGAGGAAGAACAACGACATCTAGGTGACAAGGAAGTCTGAAAAGAGTGCTGTATGCAGCCAGAGGTGTGTGACAATGATTTGTGACAGTGGGAAGAGGTTAGATGGTCAGAGGAGAGAAGAAGTGAGCGTTTAATTCTGATTTTGTCTTTTGGTGCACATTTTTGGTTCGAATCCGGGGATATAGATGTGGATATCAAGTTCAACCACATAAGGTAGACCTAGGAGGTCCATATTGGTGCTTGGAGGCAACCATTGGGTTGGGAGAGCAAAAGATAAGAGGAAAGAAGACAACAAAAGAGTTTTTCATTGAAACTCTGTCACAGAAAAGTTGCTAGGGAAGTAAATAGCGCTAGACGAGTACACTGATTTATGTCAACAGGAAGATAGTACCAAGTGTTAAAAAATCATAATGAGAGGTGAGATAAAGCTCTCGGAGACAGTTGCATAGCTGGTTATTGTGAAAACTAAATATTCAATCTTTGGTGCCATATCACTATTTTCTCTACAGGTAGCTTGCTTTCTGAAGAAGAGTTTGTTTAGATACCTAGGAATCATGACCATTAGAAGTAGATATAGGTTTTGATTGTGAAGGTGTAGATCCTAGAGATCTCTCCACTTCAAAAATTGAAGAACTATTACATTGAATGGTGCACACATCAAGTTGGAACAAAGTGCCCACATGAATACACTTAGTGAGCACCATAGCTCCTCGGGCCATCTTACACCCTTTGTTACTAATAGTAGGTTTCATGCCAGACCTAGAATATGAAAAATTCCATTTAGCCCCTTCACTCCGCCATCAAGTAATCTGACCAAGGCTCTGCCATGACCAACTATGCTAAGAGGAGAGTCATCACCAAGGTATAGCATCCCACCATCATATTTCTCATACAATGAAAACCAATGTTGATGGGAAGTCATATGGAAGGAAGCTTCAGAGTCTATCAACCACGCACTTTGGCTTGCATGGATTGCCAAAGCTGCAACAAAGACTTCTCCACCATCCTCTTGAAAAGATTTTCCAGACTCATCATCATAATCTTTCTTTTCCTTCTTAGTCTTCTTTTCCTCTTCCTTGTAGTCTCTTCTGAAATGCATGACCTTGCCATAGTTCCAACATTTTGCTTTGGACTTTCTAGGAGACTAATGTCTCCCACAAGATTTGGATCTACCCTTTTCTCTCTTCTTTCCTTTCTTCTTCAATCTTCTATGAATAGACAAGGCCTCATAGGTGGATTCAAAAGCTTTCTGCCTCACCCACTATAAGAGTAAAGTAGCCACCACCTCATCAAGCACAAATGTCTTTACAATGCTTCCAATGGTCATTACCAAGTTGTCCCATGAATCTGGCAAAGAAAACAAAAGGATCATACAGTGATCCTCCTCATCCATCTTCACTCCAACTAAGATCAACTAGGTCGTAGTATTATTAAATGCATTCAAGTGCTAGGCTATAGAATCACTATCGGCCGTTATCAAGGAAAACAATTTTTTCAACAGAAAAAGTTTATTAACCAAGTGGTGTAGATCCCCCTTCTTTCCAAAGGGCTACGCGACCTCCCGGTCTAGGATCTTAAACTCTTGACCTGGATTAGCTCTTCGGGTCTTTACTTGTCTTCTGAAATAATTCACTTAGGCCCCTGTTTCTTCGAAATCGAATTCGACGCTAAACTTTTGTTTCTGGAGGCAATCACATACAACCTTGGGCTATGAACCTGAGCTTAGCTCCTTAAGCGCTTCGCGACTTCACACTTCGCGTTATCCACACTATGCTTTTCATGATTCTTCCGAAGTCCGAATACGCGAAATCTTCGGATCAGATCAATGGTTCTTAATGATCCATAACCAACGGCTATGATCTCTTCGGATTCCTACCTTCGGGATCCTTAACACACTCCACTCCACAACTCCCGATTTCCGAATTGCGAATTCTCCCTGGATAATCGACGATCCTTATCTCTCCCGCAACCAACGTTCGAGATCCACTTCGCGACTTCGTGCTTCGGAGGTTTTCACTCCTCTTCACTTCAAATCTTCCAATTCACGAATTTTCGAAAGATCCTCGTGACTAACCAGTGCGTGATTTCTCCAAAATCTAACGGTCTTAAATTGTTTGGCTCCTCCTGGATGGATCTTAACTCTTTATCTTGTCCAACCTTCAAAATTTCTTCTTCTGAAGGATTTCTCCCGCTAAATCCTCCATACTTGTTCTTCCTTTGAACTTTGAATTCCTCAAAGGGATTTCTTTGACACTTAGTCGATTTATGGTCCTGTGCACTCCTTGCAACTAAGCTCTTCACTGTCTTACGAGAAAAACCAAGTTATTTATCCAACATTTTCTCCAAGTCAAAGACTTCGCATACGCACTCCTTGCGCTTAATATGCACCCTCTGCATACATAAGTTCCTACGCTATCTCTTCTGAGCTTCGAGTCAAAAGACTCTCTCACGTGCACTCCTTGCGTTCAATACGCACTCCTTGCATAAACTTACAGAAGAGAAACAATTAAAACTTATTCAATTCATCATGAATTCATTTATTCACCATGAACCTCATACATCCACAAAACTCATAACAACAGTAAAACTGTAAAATAGTATCAACACTATACAATTGGATAAATCCTCCTCTATTCTATTCATTCCAAAAAACACATGATTACAGCTTCTATCTCTTACAGACACAAAATGAAAAACTTGTCTAAGGACCGAGAGCACTTCCTTCGCTCTTCTTCCTTCTAACTAAGTTCTATTACCTTCTACTCTAGTGGTTACCTACTCAGCTTAATTAAATGCAACCTAATGACTAATAAGGGCTAATATCCTACACTTGTAATATTTTGCAGTCGTGTAAGGATTTACAATGATCCGTCAATTCAAACAGTGGCCCGACTTTACATACAACTATTTTAATTAACGAGAAATTCAAAAAATCTCCACACCGCTACCAATCTGGTTAAGAGTCAGTTTGGTTCTTTCAAAGTGTTGAGGTGTCAATTTCGCTTCCACTTTCGCTTTTCTTGATTTGATAGCAATGCTCCTGCATCATACTCCTCTAGCCAAAATATTCATGGATTCCTATCCATGAGCTCTTGCACTGTTTTTCCATGCTTCAAAATATCAGGTTTCGTTACCCAACTTGAATCTTCCATTTGGTGATCTTTCCACTTCACCAAATATTCAGGATACATCTTTCTTTTGGTTTTCTTTCCAACTCTCTATTCTAAGATTTTCTCCATCTGAGGTTTTTCTACTGTGGGCATCTGTTTTTCCCACTGAATCTCTTCCTGATCATCTAATTTTCTTGCGTCATCACTGTTATAAGGATACAGGTCTGCAACGTTGAATATTGGTGATATCCCAACATTGTCTGGCAACTCGATCTCATAAGCATTTGCTGCAAATTTTCTAAGGATATTGCATGGTCCTATCTTCTTCATCTTCAACTTATTATATGTTCCTCTTGGAAACCTTTCATTTCTCAAATGAGCTAAAACTTCATCTCCCACTTCAAATTGAACTTCCCTTCTTTTCTGATCAACCCTGTCCTTATACTTTTGATTACTATCATGTAGTTGCCTCCTAACTTGATCATGAAGTCTTTGCATTTATGTAGCAAAATCTTCTGCTCCAACGCTCCTGAATTCATCTTGATTCAACTCCCTCAATTTTGCAATCCCTCTTGGCTGTCTTCCATATCCTATCTCAAATGGACTTTTCCCAGTGCTCTTATTAACTAAATTGTTAAATGCAAATTCTGCCTATGCCAGAATATGATCCCACTAATGACCTTGTTCAGTGACTAAACTCCTTAACAAATTTTCCAGACTCTTGTTCACCACTTCAGTGTGTCCGTCTGTCTGAGGGTGATATGTTGAACTAAAAGATAAATTAGTTCCCAGCCTCTTCCATAGAGTCCTCCAAAAGTGTCATACAAACTTAGTGTCCCTATCTGAGACTATACTTCTAGGTAATCCATGTAATCTCACAACTTCTCTGAAAAACAAATTGGCTATGTGTGTAGGATCATTTGTTTTCTGGCATGGTATGAAATGTGCCATTTTAGAAAATCTATCGACCACAACAAATATGGAATCACTTCCCTTCTGGGTTTTAGGTAATCCCAATACAAAATCCATACTAATTTCATCCCAAGGCCTTTCTGGAATAGGCAATGGCTGATACAAACTAGTGTTTTGTCTCTTCCCTTTTGCACATTGACAAATCTTACATTGGTCTACAAATTTCTTCACATCTGCCCTCATACCTGGCCAATAATACAAACTATTCAGTTGCACAAATGTTTTGTCATGACTAAAATGTCCGACTAGACCTCCACAATGTTTTTCTTTCAACAAATTATCTCTCATTGAGCATCTTGGTATGCACAATTGACTTCCTTTAAACAACAATCCATCCTGGATTAAATATTCTGCCCATGAATTGTTATCCCTCAACAAAGGATTTGCATATGCTTCATA
Organism: Picea mariana; assembly: GCA_032191745.1. Taxonomy (NCBI): domain Eukaryota; kingdom Viridiplantae; phylum Streptophyta; class Pinopsida; order Pinales; family Pinaceae; genus Picea; species Picea mariana. The sequence continues at coordinate 78,445 of JASDQU010739112.1, forward strand.
GGCCTCCTTAAAATATGGATCTTCCTGATACATTTCCTTAAGGTGCTCAAACCCTAAGGTCTTCACTTGGAATTCCTGTATAACCAAACTCCTCCTGCTCAAAGCATCTACAACTTTATTAGCACTTCCAGAAATATGTTTAATGACAAAAGTAAAATTCTGCATGAATTATACCCACTTAGCATGCCTCTAATTCAACTTCTCTTGCCTAGTAATAAATTGCAAAGCTTGATTATCACTATACAAGACAAACTCCTTTGGAATTAAATAATGTCTCCATTTCTTCAAAGCTTGAATCACTGCGTAAAACTCCTTGTCATATGTAGAATATTTCTCCTTGGTGTCATTCAACTTCTCACTGAAATAAGCAACTAGCCTATTATCTTGACTTAAGACTGCTCCAATGGCTATTCCACTTGCATCACATCTTACCTGAAATGTTTTTCCAAAATCTGGTAAAACCAGAATTGGTTGTTTTGTTATCTTCTTTTTCAATACTCTGAAGCTTTTCTCAGCCTCCTCTATCCAATTAAAAGACTTATGTTTCTTTTTCACAGTGTCCATTATGGGTGCACATATACCACTAAAATTTCTGATAAACTTTCTATAAAAACTTGCTAACCCATGGAAACTTCTCACCTCAAATATGCTCCTTGGTGACGACCATTCTTTGATGGCTCTCACCTTCTCTGGATCCATCTTCAATTCATTTGAAGAAATCACAAAACCCAAATATATGAGTTCTGTCTTCATAAAAGAACTTTTCTTCAAGTTTATTAACAACTTTTCTTGCTGCAATCTCCTCATCACTAATGTCAAGTGCTTTAAATGTTCTTCCCCTGTTTTGCTGAAAACTAATATATCATCTAGATATACAATGACAAATTTACCTATGAAGTCTTTCAGTACCTCATTCATCAACCTCATAAATGTGCTTGGAGCATTTGTCAATCCAAATGGCATGACTAGCCATTCAAACAAACCTTCATTTGTCTTGAATGTTGTATTGCATTCATCTCCCTCTCTCATTCTTATCTGATGATATCCACTCTTCAAGTTTATTTTTGAAAAACAGGTTTCTCCACTCAAACAATCCATCAAATCATCCATCCTGGGTAAAGGGAACCTATACTTGATGGTAATCTTATTGATGGCTCTGGAATCTGTACACTTTCTCCATCCTCCATCCTTCTTTGGACTTAATACAGTTGGCACTGCACATGGGCTTAGACTTTCCCTGACTAAACCTTTATCCAACAACTCCTGAACTTGATTCTTAGCCTCTTCATTCTCTCGAGGTGTCAACCTATACGCTACTTTGTTTGGTAAACTGGCTCCTGGAATCAAGTCGATATGGTGGTTGATACTCCTAATGGGTGGTAATGAGTGAGGTAACTCATCCACTACTATGTCAAAAAAATTCTCTAACAATTCTTGGATTTCTTCAGGTAAATCATCCATGGAAGTATTGGTAAGGATAACTCTTGGCTTCCTCACTACAACAAATTGCATTTCTTGATCTTTCTTGATATCCTTCAAGAGTTCCTTTCCACTCATGAGATGTATTCTTGTGCTGGCTTCTTCCTTTTTTTTCTTCTCTTCTATTGGCAACAACATGTGGGTTCTACCATTTTTCTCTAGGGTGTAAGTATTTTTCCTCCCATCATGAATGACATTCCTATCAAACTTCGATGATCTCCCCAAAAAAATATGGCAAACATCCATAGGAATTACATCACACAAAATCTCATCTTTATAACCTCTTATTTTAAATTCAACTTTACATTGTTGACTTACCATTACTTGATGTTCCTTTTGCAACCATAATACTTTATACGGGCTTGGGTGTGCAGTTGTTTCTAGCTCCAGCTTCTCCACCATTTCTATAGATACTAAATCATCAGTACTCCCACTGTCTATAATCATCTTGCAAACTTTGTCCTTTGTTTTACAAGCAGTCCTGAACAACCTCGTTCGCTGAAATGAGTCTTCTATTTCTTTCTCTGGCTTTAGAAGAACTTTCTTCATCATAAGGTTCTGTCCTCCTTCTGCCGCCTCTGCTTCCACATTCTTCTGGGCTTCAGAGATGTGTGCTTCTCCTCCTGCTTCTTTCTTCCTCTCGGAGCATTCCCAAGACATGTGTCTTGTCTTTCCACAGGCATAACATTTAACTCCACCTCCTCTACCTCTTCCTCTTCCTCGAGGAAAAGAATTTCTCCCACCAAATGGTCTTCTTTGGGAACTTCCTCCCCTTTCAAAGTGACCATATGATTTCTCATTCTCATCCTTAGTTTTCGGTGCCTTATCATAAACAATCCCCTTACCTCTATTTGAGCCTCTACTTCTGTTTCGCTGACTCTGGTTCCTAGCCAACTTTTCTTCCGCCTTCAGTGCAATCTGATAAGCATCTTCCACTGTCCTTACGGTCATCATGCTAATATCATCCTGGATTTCATACCTTAAGCCATTTATATACCTGACAACTTTTTCATCATCCTTCTCCCTTTATCCAATCCTAATATTCAACCTATAAAATTCTTCTGTGTACTCTTTCACTGTCATACTCCTCTGTCTCAGGTTCTGCAACTTCCTTAACATATTTATCTGGTAATCCTTAGGTATAAATTTAGCCTTCAATTTGGCCACCATCCTATCCCAATTCTTTATCTTCTATTTACCTTTGCTCCTCCTCTCTGCCTGCAGCTCATCCCACCACAGTGTTGCATGTTCCTTTAATATGGTGACAGCATGTCTCACCTTCTTTCCTTTATCGACATCTTCATAGTCGAAATACTTGTCCATGGACCTTATCCAATCCAATAGCTCTTTGGCATCCAAGTTACCTTCATACATTGGGATGTCTATCTTTGCTCTAGCTCCCAACTTCACAACAACTTTCGATAAGCGTTCTTTGGCCGCATCTTCCCCTGTAGCTTCTTCAAATTCTATTGCTTCGCTCTCTGCATCACTGACGTCTCCAACGACAGGTGTTCTCCTTTTCATTGCTTCCAACCTTGCGTGAAGCTCTCTCATTTCTCTTCCTACAACACGATTTACTATAGGTGGATCTACGCATATCCTTGGCGACATTATTTCAACTGTTTCTAACACACATAATACAACTTCGAGCTTTTTCAAGCTCTGATACCACTTGGTGCAAACCCCCCTTCTCTCCAAAGGGCTGTGCAACCTCCCGGTCTAGGATCTTAAACTCTTGAGCTGGATTAGCTCTTTGGGTCTTTACTTGTCCTTTGAAATAATTCACTTAGGCCCCTGTTTCTTCGAAATCGAATTCGACGCTAAAATTTTGTTTCTGGAGGCAATCATATACGACCTCGGGCTATGACCCTGGGATTAGCTCCTTAAGCGCTTCGCGACTTCGCATTTCGCGTTATCCACGCTCTTCTTTTCACGATTCTTCTGAATTTTGAATATGTGAAATCTTTGGATCAGATCAACAGTTCTTAATGATCCACAACCAATAGCTATGATCTCTTCGGATTCTTGCCTTCGAGATCCTTAACACACTCCACTCCACAACTCTCGATTTCCGAATCACGAATTCTCCCTAGATAATTGATGGTCCTTATCTCTCCCGCAACCAACGGTCGAGATCCACTTCGCGACTTCGTGCTTTAGAGGTTTTCACTCCTCTTCACTTCAAATCTTCCGATTCGCGAATTTCCGAAAGATCCTCACGACTAACCAGTGCGCGATTTCTCCAAAATCTAATGGTCTTAAATGGTTCGGCTCCTCCTAGATGGATCTTAACTCTTTATCTTGTCTAGCCTTCAAAATTTCTTCTTCTGAAGGATTTCTCCCGCCAAATCCTCTGTACTTATTCTTCCTTCGAACTTTGAATTCCTCAAAGGGATTTCTTTGACACTTAGTCCATTTCTGGTCCTGTGCACTCCTTGCAACTGAACTCTTCACTGTCTTACGAGAAAAACCGAGTTATTTCTCCAACGTTTTCTCCAAGTCAAAGACTTCACATATGCACTCCTTGTGCTTAATATGCACCCTCTGCATACAAAATTTCTACGCTATCTCTTCTGAGCTTCGAGTCGAAAGACTCTCTCACGTGCACTCCTTGCATTCAGTATGCACTCCTTGCATAAACTTACAAAAGAGAAACAATTAAAACTTATTCAATTCTTCATGAATTCATTCATTCACCATGAACCTCATACATTCACAAAACTCATAACAATAGTAAAACTGTAAAACAATATCAATTGGATAAATCCTCCTCTGTTCTATTCATTCCAAAAAACACATGATTACAGTTGCTATCTCTTACAGACACAAAATGAAAAACTTGTCGAAGGACCGAGAGAACTTCCTTTGCTCTTCTTCCTTCTATCTAAGTTCTATTACCTTCTACTCTAGCGGTTACCTACTCAGCTTAATTAAATGCAACCTAATGACTAATAAGGGCTAATATCCTACACCTGTAATATTTTACAGTCGTGTAAGGATTTACAATGATTCGTCAATTCAAATGGTGGCCCGACTTTACATACAACTAATTTAATTAACGAGAAATTCAAAAAATCTCCACACCGCTACCAAGCTGGTTAAGAGTCGGTTTGGTTCTTTCAAAGTGTTGAGGTGTCAATTTCGCTTTTCTTGATTTGATAGCGATGCTCCTGCATCGCCAAGGATTTGACTTGATACAAATCCCTCAACATGTTTGAGAGAGTTGTTATGTTTTTTTCTTCAGAAGGATTCAATAATATTGAAACAGTGAAACATAGCCTTTGATAAAGTTTCTCATCTTTTTGTCCACACCCACTCTTCATATTTCATACCAATAGGTTTGGTTCTAGATATTGAAACCCGTAGATCTCAATCTGTGAAGATCCTCCATCTAGAACTTCCACAGCTCAAAGTTAGTGCCATTAATGTTCTCCATTTCTAATTTAGACATGCTTGCCATTTCCCTGCAACAATATTTCCTTCTGCGCAAGATCCCACTCAAACCAAGATTAGATTTAAAAACCTTGTCCCTAACACTTTGGATTTGAGGTGATCAAGCTCTAATACCAAATGAAAGAAGTAGAGGTGTGGAATACACTTCCTCCACTAACCAATGAGAAAAGAATATGCAAAAAACTTTAAACAAATAGTTGTAGATGAAAAGAAAAAAACAAATGAAAGAAATAACAAACCTTTACACAATGATTTCCTATGGAAAACTCATCAAGGAGAAAAACTCCACACTCTAAAGTATGCTCAATGTATTATTCAACAACTAAATGGTTACAATACATTACAGAGTCTCCATGTTTTCAACAAGAGTGTTCACCAGCAACATAAGGATTCCAGATAAATTTCAGCAACATAACAGTAAGTTAAAACTCACACACATTGTTTTTTTCCAACCCTGGCACTTAATAAATAAGCATAACAAAACCATAAACCATTTATGATTTTCCAATTCTACATGCTAGAAACCACCAACAATTAATTGACCAACCATTGTAGCGTAGTGTTCATTGTCTACTAGTGACCTACATTTATTCCCTGCCACTACTCAACACTTATTCCCTGCTATTGCTCATCATTTATTCCCTAGTACTGCTCAACAATCATTACCTACTCCACTATAGGATTGTAAGGTGTATAGCACACCTGTACCAATCACTGACTCTCATCTAACTAAAGAGGTAATGGCCAATCAAGTGATTGGTGAGATAACTTGTTTGACTTCAACCATTTTAAGTTTTAACTATATGTTATGCAATTAGCATTGCTTTTCATTTGGTGAAAACTTCAAAATCTATTTTTTTTAGTGAATTTTAGAGGTAGGTTGCAAACATCTTCAATGCATGTGATCCAAATAAATTTCTATCGTGGGACAAATGTTTTGTTTCTATATGACCATTAAAATAGCAAACCATGGTGATATTTTAATTAAAATTAAGTTATACTTTAGTTTAATAAAGTGGTTTATGTTAATAAAATCATATGTTATATTTAATATATATGACATTAATTATTTTGGAATTATAAAAAATACAAAATAAATTGTCATTTTTTTCATATAACCCCATAAAATAGTTTCTGAAAAATTAAGCAAAGGAATTATAGGATTTAAATTTTGCTAAGTATTCTTCTATTGTGTATGTGCATTATCTAACACTTCTTATCAACTAGATAAAACAACTTGTATACTTTTGACACCTCATTGCACTTGTCACCTTTGTCCTCCAACTTATTGCTCTTAATTTCTCTGTTTGTATGCTTTTGACACCTCATTGTAGTTAATAAAGATGCATTTCTTACCTTTGTTCTCCAACTTATTGCTCTTAATTTCTCTAGGAACATGTATAAAGGCCTTGCATCTAAAAAAAGTTTAAATATTGAATATGAAATTTCTTAATTGAGCAAACTCTTTAGAGTCTTCCCACTGACTATTTCAGTTGATGATCTATTCAACACATGTATTGTTGAGTTGATTGCTTTTGCCCAAACACTATATTCACCACATGTATTGTTGAGTTGATTGCTTTTTCCCAAACCTAGTGCAATTCTAGCTCTAGGCCACCCCATTTTGCTGCAAAGTAGGCTGTTTTTTTTGTTGCCTCTTGACATTGTGCATCTTAACATTGTGCATCTTATTAGACCTCTAAAAGTCCCCATACATCCCCCATAGGTATACTCACTAGTGTAATCTATTCTAAGAATTCTTCAAAAATAAACCCAAATTCTTTTGAAAAATTTCCCGCAATCTACCTACCACACTCAACTTTTACATCTTCTTAAATGATTTAAAAAAAAATGTCTCTAGCTTATTCTTCAAGAAATAAACCCAAATTCTTTTGAAAATTCATCAATAAAAATCATAAAGTACCTAATACCTCCCATTGCTTGAGTCAGCATTGATTCACCTAGACCACTATGAACTAGATCTAGTAATCATGTTGTTTTGCAAGTTCTTCTTGCCTCAAATTTTTCGCTATGCAATACACCCTTCATACGCTCAAACCAGAAACCATTTTTTTTTCCTATGTAAAAGCCCAAGGTCTGAAAAACTCAAAGTCCCATACCTTTCATGCCAATAATATTTGTCTCTACTTGTTTATCTAGAGCCACCATTACTTATTGTTTGAGCAGTACCACATCCAGCATATATAGTCCATTCTTTTCGACCACTTTTGGAACTGCTTCATACTATCTAGATTGATATTGAATTTCACAATCTCTACCATCAAAAACAACCTCAAAGTTCTGTTTAGTAATTTCATGCACAAAATGTAAGTTCGCTTTGAAAGTGGGCACATACCATACATCTATGATGCTTTTGGCCTCTCCATATGGCATCCTTCTATGGTTCCCTTGCCTTTAACCTTATAGGTGGTATTTTGCACAATTGTCAATGTGTCACTCTTACATGATTTTCTCTACGTCAACGATCAACTGTTTACAGCAGTTCATTGGCATCTGAACCTAAACACCAGTACTACTACATTTTTGGGTCACTTGTTTGTGCAACAACAAACAAGTAGTCTTTCCCTTCTTCCTACTCTACCTTCCTACTTTCACCAACCAAGTTAGATTTCTAATTCTTAACATTTTGATTTCTATAGTTCTTAGTCCTTGGATTGTTTGAGCRGTCTTTCTTTATATGGCATAGTTTACCACATATAAAATATGCTCTTAGATCTTTCTTACTTGAAGAATGGGAATGGGAATTACCTCTTATCCGATCTTTTGACTTCCATTCTTAGTCTTCTGTATTTTGCTGCTTTACTGTCTTGCCTGATTTCCTTTGCCCCTGGCCGGAAAGCTCCCTTTAATGTGCATTCATCCACAATACTAGTCCAATTCCTTCTGCAATAAAAATCCAATCAGCCCTTCAAAATGCATCTGGACCAATTTCCCTATCAGTTTCAAAGAAGATTTAAAAGGTTTTCAGGATATTGGCAATTTTGTCATGGGTCATTGTATTGGATGACATGTTTTTCAGGTATAAAACTCTAAATTATCCCTAGTTTAAAATATATTGGCTAACTTGTCTCATACTATGTTTGCTTCTTTCAGCTTTCTCAAATGTTTTATTATTCGTTGGATTATACAGAAGACTAAAACCATCAAAGCTGCTCTATTTCTATTTATGTACTTGGTTATACCATGTGGATCTGTAGGCTTTGTTCCTTTTATGCCCATAAAATTTCAAAGGATAATTCAAACATATCAATAGTTATTTGTACCTAGAGGCATATTTTCTTCCTTTAGCTTTTGTAAGTCAAACAAATTATACTGTTCATAGGGCATTTTACTTTCTGATTTTCGATTGAGTTTCAATACTACCTCTCCACCTCTGTCCCTATCGCATTATTTAGCTCAATCTAAACATCACACTACTATACTTATTGCTAGGGCAGCATGTTTCCTACTACTAAAAAAATGTATTTTAGGCTTCTTCCAAACTGCTAAAAATCTATCCCTCTTCAAACTATTTTTTAACAGGATTTGCTTCTAAAAATGATCGAAATTGCAATTTGTCAAATTTTGACCTACTAGGGCATTGACAGATACATATGTCTATCTCAAATAGATAAGATTTGTCTACTCATGGTAAAAAAAACAATTCGACTTTTGTAAATAGGTCTACATATCAGATTTCTCGAAACGTTGCTCCCACTGTAAATTTCAAGTTCAGTTTCCGTTAGGTAAGACCTACCATGGACAGATTTGCTCACGAAAATGTGTTGCGTCTGCACTTCTCTGCATTTTTTGTTTTGTTGCACATGTTGGGCTGTGTGTGGGTTTTATCTTTGCCTCTTCTACTCGTGGGCTTGGATAGGTTTAGTCATAATGTTTGTGTGTTTTTTTGTCTAGTTTATCAGATTTCTCCTTATACCGTCTGCTCTCGCAGTTGTGTCTTCTACGTTGTGTTTTCTCTTCTTCTTTCTCATGTAAAGGACCATATGCAATATCTAGGTTTCAAATGCCGAGTCTTTTTCATTGTGTTCTCTCTTCTTCAAGTCTCCCCTGAAAAGGACTAGATACAATATTTGGGTGTGAAATGCTCTTTTGATGGGTTTTTTTTTTACGAGTTTAAATTTTCTAAGTTTATTTTTTTATTTTTTTGGCCAATCATTACTTAAATTTGGTTATATGTGAAATGATAATTTTCTATTGTTTAAATTGCATTTTTTTAATGTATTCATCAATTTAGCCCATTGAAAAACTTTTAGTGCACTTGGATTGTGCAATTTGAATAATTGAAATTTCCAATTCCAAGTATCCTTCTAAACTTTTCACCAGATTTTGGGTAAAATTGGTCAAAAAAATGTACCCATAAAAAATTAAATATGTAGAACGTTTAGACTATGCGCTTTATTTTTCCTTTCAGAGATTTGATCCCCACAATTGCTTTAGTTTAAGCTTTTTGGGTAGTCATCAATGACCCATTCACTACCATTTGAAAGGATGTATCTTTAATGATCTAAAATCCTCTCGAACCCCAAAAGACCAAAGCAAAATGGCTTTGTAAATCCACCTACAATCCTAAGCCCACCCCTCGATGACTTATCACTAATGCAGGTGTTCATCTTTGTCTTCCATGTCAACTCCCCCCTAACCATGAAAGTCTCCCCACAAGAAAAATTCATTGCTTCATTTTTTTTGAGTTGTACTTTAAGAAATTCATTGCTTTAATTGTTTAAGTTATATTTAAAAAAAAAAACTCTTCCTTATTTTCTACACACTTCCACTCT
>JASDQU010739112.1:137211-149615 GCA_032191745.1 Picea mariana
AGATTATGGGGTAGGAGATCCCTTTAAACTATTTCTTAAGGAAGCCCTCTCGTGATAAAGGAATGAGATGATGGATGACTTTGCACAAATCCTTCGACGACTGCCAACATGGGACACATCTACCTCAAGCATAGGCGCCACCTCCTTTAAGGTACAGATCAATTTTGATATTCCTATATTTGAAGATCAAATAGATGCGGAGGTTGTAGACAAATTGTTAAACCTTCTAGAAGGGTATTTTATTTATCCACAACTTTTTTGATAGAGAAAATATTACATTTGCGCTCCTTAAGGTCGTTCCCCATGTCAAATATTGGTGGGAGAATTTCTGTGAGCAAAAGGAAATAGAGGGATCTACATTATTTGTAGTTTCACCCACTTGGGGTTCCTTCAAGGATGTTATTAAGGAACAATACTACCCTGTTGGAAGTTATGACAACTTATAAACAAGATGGACCACACTGTGGCAGGAAATGGACCAAACAGTGTCGGAGTTCACCAATGTCTTCCATACCTTGCGCACCAAGCTAGGTATCAAAGACTCTGAACGACATTTGTTGCTTAAGTACCATGGTGGTATGCATAGATACATCTAGACAAAAATGGAGTTTATGGAAATTTCATCCTTGGGCGTGGCCTATCGACATGCTTTCAAAATCGAGCAGAAGCTTAAATAGAATACGCGCTAGTTTGGGTTTGCAAACCCCTCACAACAGAAGCAGGGTAAAGGCGGCCCCAACCCGAAGACCAAAGGGCAGGGAAAGGATGGATCCATGAACACGGTCCAATACCTAGGCTACATTGTTGATGATCATCGAGTGCATGTCGATCCATCCAAGATCCAAGTCATCCATGACTAGCCAACCCCAATTTCTATTGTAGGTTCATATTGGGATTCTCCCTCATTGCATAGGCCCTTATCCAAGTGACCATGGTCGGTGGCAAGGAAAAATCCGTGTGGGGCCAGTCGCAACATAAATCATTCAATGATTTGAAGCAGCGCTTGTGCTCAACCTCGATGCTCTCATTACCCGACCTGCAACAACCTTTTGAGATTGAGACATATGCTTTAGACTTTGTTGTGGGCACAATTCTCACTTAACATGGACATCCCATGACCTATAATAGTGAGACGCTAACATATATTGTCCGTAAGTATCCCACTCACAACAAATAAATGTACTCCATTGTACAAGCCTGTCGCTAGTGGAGGCATTACATTCTTGAGAAGGAGATAGTCATCCACACTGATCATAAGCCTTTGTAGTTCATGCAGACATAAGGTAAATTGGAGAATGACCACCATCAAAAGTGGTCCACATACTTGCAACAGTTCCATCTCAACATCAAGTATAATATAGGGAGCACCAACTGCATTTTTAACTGTCTCAACCGACCTCCAGTTGCTACACTAACCACGGTGCTACGCTCCTATGGACATGACACCTACAGATGGCTCCAACTCTATGAGCAAGATCCTGACTTCGTCACTACCTACCAGATGTTGGGCACAAACACAACTGCCACTGATTTTCATCTGCAAGACACATTGTTGTGCCATCTGGGCCATCTCTGTGTTCCATCAAGCGAGCGAGCGAAGATAAATTGGGAAGCTCACTATAGTCAGGTGGAATGACACTTAAACATAGATAAGATAGTGGAAGTGCTACAACAACATTTATATTGGCCAAAAATATGACATGATGTCAACAAATATATCAGGTCCTGCAAAGCCCGCGCCATTTCCAAACCGACCATTAAGAAACAAGGCATGTACACCCCTCTTCCTACTCCCAAAAGGACCTAAGATTCCATCTCGATGGACCACATGTCGGGCCTTCCTTCAACCTAGGAGAGAAATGAATGTGTTTTCATGGTTGTTGATCGATTTTCCAAGATGGAGATTTTGGTCACATGCAAGAAAAGCATCACAACAAAGGCCAATGCCAAGCTCTTCTTCGAACGAGTGTGGGTACATTTTGGGATACCACAAACCATCATATCCTATCGAGACATTCGTTTCCTCAACATATTATGGTCAAGCCTCTGGTCACAGCTGGACACCAAGCTCACCAAATCCATTTCCTTCCACCCCCAAACAAATGTCCAAATCGAGGTTGTCAACAGGATGGTCATGCATATTTTGCACATGTACAATTCCAAGCATCCACACACATGGGATGAGAGTCTTCCCTATGTTCAACATAGTTACAATATATCCAAACATATCTCAACCGACCAAAACCCCTTTCAGGAGGGGTTGGGATTTCAACCATTGGGTCTCATGGATGTTGCACTACCCCTTGCATCCACACAAGCATAATCATCCTATGTGCAAACCAAAGACGACAAAGCCACCTGGTTAATTGAAAAAATCCAGCACATCTGCCAACAAGTTCAAGATATTTTGTAGAAGTCCAATTCCAAGTACACACAACGCCATGATCAACACCGGGTGCTACACAAGTTTCAAGTGGGAGATAAAGTTTGGTTTCTTTCACAGAAAGAATGCCTTACAGGACCCCATCGGAAGCTACATCCACTCTGCTATGGACCTTACACCATCACCAAGGATGTGGGTGAAATGATTTTGAGCTCAACATTCCCCCTTTCTTTGGCTTGCACCCAATGTTTAATGTGGACCTCCTTCAACCATACTTTTCACCCTTATTGAATACCTCCGAGATAACAAAACGATTGACACCGATAGAGCTCAACCCTGACTGCATGGAACATGCATCCACTGATCAGATCATGGACACACAGGTCAAGGGAACTCACCAACAGAAGCTTCATCTTTATGGATTTGTCAAAGCAACGCATCTCCTGCACCAAGGCAAGTGGCTCACCTAGGGCCAAATTCAACAGAAGTTTCCTCCACTGATGAGGGAACTCAACACAATGGAGACCATTGCTTCCTAACGAGGGAGGATTGATCCAAGTGGAAATCAGTGGCCACCCACCTCTTCCATTTGGCTCACATACAACTTTCATCTTGGCAGTTACAATTTTTATCTTGGCATTTTTTTTCTAGCTTTTTGGGTCCTAAACTTTTGGGGTCGTTTTGAGGCCCTAAACAACATTTTTTTGGGCCCTCCACAGTCATGTTGTAGGATTTAGCCAAAGTGTGATGGAATAATGTGTATTCGTTAGATATACCTTTCCAACGGGATATTATGCACCTAAAACAAAGATCGTATGCAAAAGTTACGACCCCGGGAAGTTGACGTACCAACTTACCCCATTGGGGCCCACATGAATTTTGGCGCTTCATCTCCTAGGGTTGGGTTTTTGGATGTCTAGAGGTTTTTGTTTACTTATGATGCTTAAAATTCCTAGAGGCCTCATTGTAATGTGCTCAAATGAATTCCATAGCCACCACATCTCTTCTCAGAGATTAGATACCACCATTCGAGCGAGATAGTTTTCATTCTACATTTTATAGTTTCAATAGATTTCTTATTTAATAGAAGTTAAGTTCCACTGTATCTCTGTTATTGTTCTATGTATATCAATGTTAATGTTATAGATCTGTGTTTTATTTAATTTCTCTAATAATCGGGATAAAAAATCATTAATTGTCTTAGATATCACACATACACAAAACTAGAAATTGCTTCATTAAACCACCTTTTATACTTACCATGAATACCTAGATCTAGTGGTGGTGTGTTTTAGTAACCAATATAGGAGTTGGTAGACTTGATCCAATATTACTATGGGATTCCTTGAGGTTGCTAGGGTAGCCTCCCTTGTGTTGGATCTCATCCCTCACTAAAACGAGGGAAGTGATTGCTAAGGTGACAGTGGTGACACTTCCATGTTACACTTGTCTAACCCCTTGGGAAAGGCTTTGCACAAAGGTGTTAGATATTATGATAACGTTTTAGCGTCGTTGCCAGGTAGAATTGAGTATTTCTTCTTGTAAATTTGAAGTATGTGCTTCAACATTGATGAATATACATCAAAGCCTAACCTAGTGTGCTCATTTGGTGACTCTGTTGATGGAAGAAACCCTTTTCCCTATGCAAAATTTGAAGACCTTGTGCTTGGAAGGTGAAGCAAGCATTATTGTAAAGGCATTGGAGATTCAACTTGGAGACTCCACTCATATGCTTTTGTGTAATGTCCCTTTCCTAATTATTCATCTACACGAACTGACGAAATGGCCTAAGTAATTCCCGTGGGCCATAGTCAAGTAATTAAAAGGGAATTAATTATTTTATTAATGTCACTGGAGTGGGAATTAATTAAATATTAGGTAACATTAAGTAAAGTGGAAAAAATAAGGTGCCTAAGTGATTATTGGGAATATGAAAACTCACTTAAAATTATTCAAAGGTAAAAAGGTCACAAAAGAGTCAACAAATGAATAAAAAGGGAAAAAAGAGGGCACCGTCTCTCAATTCTTGCATTAGCATTTTCTAATTTCTCATTGAGAGAGCTCATTGTGGCTTTGTAACTATTGGGATAGAAACCTTAGGAGAAATTTTCAGGGATTGTCTTTGGTGGTGAAACCATCCACCCTAGTTAGTCATCTGGGGAAGAGAACACATTGATTTCTTCATTTTATTCATTGCTAGTAGAGTTATCTTTAGTGGCTACATTTTTCTCTTCATTTGTGCATGAGTTATTGGAGGTGGCGGCTAAGTTTGAGTTTTCAAGGGTCGAACCGCTCTGAGGAGCCTAAGTTATTTGCTTGTTGGGTCATATCTTTCAGTTGGACTGAATATTCACTTAGTGGGTCGAATTTTTGGTTGTGGGAGGCCAAGTTCTCCTAGCAGAAGTCATGGGTCTCCATATTAGACCATTTTCTCTTATTTGGGTGCCTTGATATGGTTAGGGGGGCRAATTTCTTCATMTACATAAGTCAATTTGGGAAACATACTYGAKCCATTGTGTGAGTAGGTCRTTTCTCCTTGAGACAGAGACCATATCTTCCAAYAAGGGTCGATTTATCTTAACAYGTCGAGATCTGGAAAAAAGGGTGATATATCTCTGTGAAAGACCCATTTTGGAACAACAACAATGTCATTTGGAGGGATAATCTATAGCCTTACTATTCCTTCAGTAAACAAGGAACTATCAACTAGAAAAATGTCAAGCAAATTATGAGTGGCTACCATTGTCATTGCTTAGTTATAAATTGGAAATTAATAAATACATTTCTGTTGTGTTTCTCCATTTTTATCAATTGTGAGTTGTGGGGTATTTGTTATGTTTGTGTTATGTATCTTTAATTTATAGAAGCAAATTTTGGCACATTTAAATGATATGCAGCCCATACATAATGCTCCATAAAACCATATTTAAACACACAATAGTATAGTGGGGGTTTGACAGTGAAAAGACACTTACAGCGTAAGTGTTTGACAAAATACAACACTCCGGAAAACTTGCATATTGCTACAATAGTGAGAATAAAATGGACAAGTAGTGCCTAGGAAATTACAGTGGTATCATATAAGTGTATTCTCCCATCCTGAGGGTTTTTTTGTTCATGAGTTGAGGGAACGATAGGTATATCACCTACATAAGTAGAAGGAAGCAAGGGGCATAAGACATATTTAACGAAGAAGGAGAAATAAGGGAGAACCAACCAAAGGAAGAAAATGAAGAATTCATGGAGGATAATAATGAGGACATAACTCTACAAATACTAGAAGGATTATCTGCTGGGCAACAACAATTAGCACAACTATTGACACAATTAATTTCCATTAACCAGAAAAATCAGAACCATGGGAGTAACAATGGTGCAAGGAGTTCCAATGTGAACAATGAGAACAATGGTGAGGGAAACTATCCTGAGATTCCCACACCTAACCACAATAGGATTCATGTTCAGGTGGGTGCTAAGACCAATAACAGGACAATCCCTAGACCCCTTATGCCTAAGTTATTAGGAAACCAACTAACGGAGAATCAAGGTCAGCAAGTTCTAGGTGAAACTTTTCAAGACTATTTGAGAGAGTATCAAGTTCTAGGTGATGATTTTCACGCATCCATGTTGCTGCAGGACTTATGCACAATCAAATATAGGAATAGACCAAGGGATCATAACAAGGGGCAACAGAACAAGGATCTCGCATGGAATCTAGGAAAGCTATCCATTCCGTCCTTCAATGGGTCTAGCAAGAGCACAACTAGAGCATGGACACATAAGCTAGATACATACTTCCAACTCAATCCTATGACAGAGGTCGAAGTAATTAAATTCACTACTTTTCACCTTGATGGAGAAGCCCACGAGTGGTGGTACCATGGGTTGGTCACTCTGTGGCATGCTACTATCACCTCCTATTTGGACTTCACTCATAAGTTAATGGAGAGGTTTGATAAGAAGGACCCCGAGCTACATTTCAGGGAGTTGGTATAGATCAAGCAGGAAGGAACATTGTATGCCTACATCACAAAGTTTCAGAGGCTTGCAGTCACCGTGACATATTTATTTGAGTCGATATTGGTGATGTTATTTATTAAGGGTCTATCTGAACCACTACGCAGTTGGGTGAAGTATTTGAAATTAGAGACATTACATGATGTTATCGTCAGGACATGAGACATGGAGGGTGCAGTCCCAAAGATAAATACCTTCTCCAAACCATTCATTCCACAGAAAGGAAAAGATAAGAAACCTCTAGTGAAAGAAGGGACATGTAAGGAGATGTTAGATGCATAGACTTGGAATGAGTTGAGAAAAAAGAATCTTTGCTTCAGTTGCAAAGAACCTTGGGCACTGGGCCACAAATGCATGGGAAAAGGAAAGGTTCACTACATAGAGGTGCTTTTAGATAGTGATGATGAGGAAGAAGTTGCACCAGAGTAGGGAAATGAGCAAGGGGACTCTATTGAGGAGAAGCCTCGAGAGGATACAAAGGAGGTGGCTATCACCACATTATCAGGAACACCTAGATTCCACACCTTTAGAGTTAGAGGGGTGCTACAATGATAGGAGATCACAACTCTAATTGATGGTGGGGAAACCCACAATTTCATTGATGCAACTTGGGTATCCAGGAGATAGATGGCTACTGAGGACTTTGAGGGGTCCAGTGTAGCAGTGGTCGATGGGTATAATGTGTCATGCACGAAGAAGATTCACAAGTTTGTCTTGACATTGGGAACCTAGACCTTGACATATGACTTCTATGTTTTCGATTTGGCAGACTCCAATATAGTTTTGGGAGTCCAGTGGCTTCAAACGTTGGGGGACTTCATGTAAAATTATAAAGTGATGATAATGAAATTCTTCACACCAAGAGGTAAATAGGTTGTTCTAAGAGGCATGTCAAATAATACCCCTATGGTTATGTCAAATTAAAGGATGGAGGCCATTTTCAGGCGAGGAGATATAACATATGCAACCGTGTGTTTTTATCACAAAACAGGGCCGACATCATCATGATGCAGATATTTAGGCCTCATTAAGAAAACATGACAAGGTTTTTGGAAAGATACCTCCAGGGAGACCACTAGACAGAGGCTTTGAGAACACTATAGAGTTGGAGGAGGGAGCCAAATCGGTCATAACCACCCCTTACAGGCACCCCAAGAAATTCAAAGACGAAATAGAAAAAACCATCAAGGAGTTGCTTGAGATGGGGCATGCTAGACCTAGTTATAGTTCTTTCACTTCTTCAGTGGTTTTGTTTAAAAAGAGAGATGGAACTATGAGGATGTGTATTGACTACAGGGCCCTGAAAAAAAGACAATAAAAAATAGGTACCCTATATCGATGATAGACGATCTTCTGGATGAGTTGCACGGAGTAGTATACTTTTCAAAGATTGATCTTCTATATGGTTACCATCAAATCAGGGTCAGAGAAGAAGGTATTCACAAAACTGCTTTTAGGTGCCATTATGGGCAATATGAGTTCTTGGTTATGCCATTTGGGCTGACCAATGCACCTGCTACATTTCAATCATGCATGAATCACTTATTCAGAAATCAGTTGCGGAATATTTTGTTGGTGTTTTTTGATGATCTATTGATATATAGAAGAACATGGAAGGAACACTTGGGGCACTTAGAGGAGATATTGAGCATCATTGAGGAGCAGTCACTGTATGCTAAAGATTCCAAGTGTGAATTTGGCATGATAGAGAAGATACCGGCTATATTGGATTGGCCACCACCCAAAAATATCACACACCTTTGTGGCTTCTTTGGGATTTGCAGTTATTACAGATGGTTTATGAAATGGTTTTCACAGTTGGTCGCACCGCTCATAGACCTCACAAAAAAAGGGGCATTTAGATGGACCGAAGAGGCTTAGAAGGAATTTGATCGCATGAAGGAAGTGATGAGCACCTGCCCAATTTTGGCACTTCCTGACTTCAATAATCCCTTTGTGCTTGAGTGTGATGCATCAGGTGAAGGGATAGGAGTAGTTTTGATGCAACAGAGGAATCAGATTGCATACAAGAGTAGGAAGCTCTCAGAGAGGGAGGGAATCTATCCCATATATGTCAAATAAATTCTTGCCATCATACATTCCTTGGAAAAATTTCGTCAATATTTGGTAGGTGGAAAATTCATGGTTAAAACAAACCACAACAACTTGAGACACTTATTGGGGCAAAAGGACTTGAACGAAAGGAAACAAAAATGAGTTAGAAAATTACAGGCCTATGAGTTTAACATCGAGTATGTCAAAGGGAAGAAAAATGTAGTAGCTAATGCTCTTTCCAAGAGGCTAGAGTTATGTTCTCTTACATAGATTTCAACTGATTGGAAATCCCATCTATTAGTGGAATATTCCAAGAACAAATTTTCTTGTGAGGTGATGGATCACAATACACAAGATGATAATTATAAGGTGGTAGATGACCTCATCTACTACAAATATCATATATATCTAGTTCCAGAGTCTAGACTTAAGGAGAAAATCATGGAGGTTATGCACAATATACCATTGGTGGGACATCCGAGATTCTTCAAAACCTACAAGCAAGTCAGTGAGATGTTGACTTGGAAGGGCCTCAAAGACGATGTGTTGAAGCACGTGAGAGAGTGTATGACTTGTCAATAGAATAAGTCAGAGCAGACCCATCCTACAAGATTATTGCAGTCATTTCCCATTCCAGAGCAGAAATGAGAGAGTATATCCATGGACTTTATCATGGGGTTGCTTAAGGTCCAGGGCAGAGATTGTATCTATGTAGTGATTGATTGGTTGATCAAATTTGCACACTTCTTTACCATATCCTTAGAGTATAAGGCAACACATGTAGCATAGCTATTCTTTAGAGAGGTATTCATACTTCATGGGATTCCAAAATACATTGTCAGTGACAGGGACAACAGGTTCCTCAACACTTTTTGGCAGGAGCTGTTCAGATTAGTTAGCACAAAGTTAACCCCTAACACTAGTTACCACCATCATACTGATGACCAAACAGAGATTGTGAACAAATGTCTTGAGGGATATGTACGTAACTATGTGTAAGGGAAGCAAAAATCATGGATGAAGTGGTTGCACTTGGGTGAGCATTGTTACAACACCACTCATCACATGTCCATTAGCATGACACCATTCCGAGCATTGTATGGGTATGATGATCCTTTCTTTGTTGACTTGCATTTGGGGACAACATGGCTCCCAAAGCCAAGGATTGGATCCAAGAGACTCAGGACATACTCAGGGCTCTCAAGGAAGACCTACAGAAACAGGGTCGAGTGCACTTTCGAGGTGGGAGACTTGGTTTTATTGAGGTTACAACCATACAGAAAGTCTTCAGTGAAGAAGAGTGGAGCAGAAAATCTTAAGCCACGTTTCTATGGGACTTACAAGGTGGTTCAAAGAGTTGGAGAAGTGGCTTATAATCTGGAATTGTTGGAGGGAAGAAAAATCCATAATGTGTTCCACATCTCATGTCTCAAAAAGGCACTGGGGAAACAAGCTACCACTTCGACAGAGCTACCTCCATTGGATGAGGAAGGGAAATCAGTATTGGTTCTTGAGGAGGTATTGGAGGTCCGTGAGAGGAGACTATGTAATAGGGTGATTTGGGAATACCTCATTAGATGACGGGACTTACCAGCAAAGGATTCCACGTGGGAGAGTGATTAGATCTTGTAGCATCCAAATTTTTGGTTGCTTGAGGACAAGCAATCTCAGGAAGGGAGGACCGTAATGTCCCTTTCCTAATGAGTCATCTAAATGAATTGACGAAATGGCCTAAGTAATTCCTATGGGCCATAGTTAGGGAATTAAAAGGGAATTAATTATTTTATTAATGTCACCAAAGCGGGAATTAATTAAATATTAGGTGACATTGAATAAAGTGGAAAAAAGAAGAATCCTAAGTGACTATTGGGGATATGAAAAGTCACTTAAATTGATTAAAAGGTCGCAAATGAGTCAACTAATGAATAAAAATGGAAAAAGACGATTCCCTCTCTCAATTCTTGCATTGACGTTTTCTAATTTCTCATTGAGAGAGCTCATTATGGATTTGGAACTCTTGGGACAAAAACCCTAGCAGAAATTTTCATGGATTGGCTTTGGTGGTGAAGCCATCCACCCTAGTTAGTCATTCGGGGAAGAGATCATAAGAGTTTCTTCATTGTGCTTCATTGCTAGCAGAGTTATCTTTAGTGGCTACGTTTTTCTCTTCATTTGTGGCTGAGTTCTTAGAGGTGGTGACTGAGTTTGAGTTTGCAAGGGTCGAATTACTCTAAGGAGGCTGAGTTATTTGCTTGTTGGGTCATATCTTTCAGTTGGACTAAATATTCACTTAGTGGGGTCAAATTGTTGGTTGTGGGAGGCCAAGTTCTCCTAGCAGAAGTTGTGGGTCTCCATATTAGACCATTTTTTGTGAGCTGGATGATTTGATATGGTTAGGGGGACAAATTTCATCATCTACAGAAGTGAAGTTTGGAAACATACTTGATCCATTGTGTGAACGAGTCGTTTCTCCTTGAGATAGAGATGATATCTTCCAACAAGGGCTGATTTCTCTTAACAAGTCGAGATCTGGGAAAAAAGGGTGATATGTCTATGTGAAAGACCCTTTTTGGAACAAAAGTAGTTTCATTTGGAGGGTGAATCTCTAGCCTTACTATTCCTTCAGTTAACAAGGAAATATCAGCTGGAAAAATGTCAAGCAATCTGTGAGTGGCTACCATTATCATTGCTTAGTTATAAACTATAAATTAATAAATACGTTTATGTCGTGTTTCTCCTTTTTTATCAGTTGTGAGTTGTGGGGTATTTGTTATGTTTGTGTTATGTCTCTTTTTTGTAGTAGAAGAAACTTTTAGCACATTTAAATCATATGCAACCCATACATAATGCTCCAAAAAACCATATTTAAACACACAACAGTATAGTGGGGGTTTGACAGTGAAAAGACACTTACATCCTAAGTGTTTGATTAAATACAACACTTTGAAAAACTTGCATATTGCTACAATAGTGAGAAGAAAGTGGACAATTAGTGCCTAGGACATTACATTTTCTAAGAAGGCGTCTTCCTATTTTAAAGATTTTTTTATAAAAATGTGTATTCTAAAATGAAGGAATTATGGCACCATTGGAACTTCATGAAATTTTTCCTTCGCTTTGCATTAAGAATGTTCTTGGATACCCAAATCACTTTTCTCTAAATTGGTGGGATGATTGTCCAAAAAATGATGGTGATCCATCTTCGACTATTACTCATGTTGTGAAATTCCTGAAATACACTTCAGAAATAAATGTGATACATGAATATGTGCTAATAAGATTATTTGTATTGTCTTTGGAAGCAAAACAAAAGGACTGGGTCAAGCATTCTTGCAATCCAAAAAGTATATCTTCTATTGTAGTTTTCATTAAAGAATTTCTCAAATGTTGGGGCCCCAAATTTTAGAGGTATGAAGACACTATTCAAGATCTTACGATAGCTCTTCGAGAAGAAGGATTCTCTTTAAACCATATTGAAGATGATGAAGACCTCATTGAAGAACAAAAACCTAGAGAAGAGATTCATGAAGAAAGCTACCAAACCTTTGAAGAATAACAAGAGCCACCTCATGAATCCATTGAAAAATAAGAAGGCTTGGAAAAAGCACATCATGTTGAAGATCAAAGCCACAACAATGACCTGATTGAAAAGAGCATCCTTCCTCATGAAGACCTTGATTATTTTAATTACAATTTTGAGATGTAGTAGTTATTAATATCTATTATCATGTTCAATAGTTTATATAATACATTTTGATGACACTAAATGAGAAAACTACAAAACTTTTGACTCATGAGTTTATGGTATGATTCTAATATAATATCAATATGTGTAATCTATGGTTTTGGACTCTAATTTATGATTCTATTATTATGTGTCTATCATTTTATCATGTGATGTAGTTCTATTTTATAAATGTTCACTATTTTCTGTAATTTTTTAAAATTA
>JASDQU010739113.1:0-18678 GCA_032191745.1 Picea mariana
ACATCAATCATCAATCAATCAATCCTTTGAAATCAATCAATCACTTGACATCAATCAATGACATCAATCAATCAAACCATTGGCATCAATGACAACATGATCCAACACTTCCTGCTCGCATCTTCTTGCGATTTCTGTTCTTCTACTCTATCTCTGCATGCACACCTCGACTTTCTCTTCATCTCTTATATATGCATTTTGTTTTATGTCTTTCTTATGCATTTTATGCTCTGTGCACCATTTTCATTCTCTTATCTATGCCTCTTCTGCGCGCTTCATCTCCTGCGCACAGCCTGCTTCTGCTTGCATGAATAACTATCAAAAGAAGCAACCATATCTTCTCTGTTATGTGTATATTTATCATGCCAAGTCCTCTGCCAGATCATAAACACAACTCTTCATCCTCTCTGGCGATTATACTGAGTATGTTCTTCATCAATGACCGTTATTCTGAGATTCTTTGGCTTCTCTGGCAGTTACAGTCTTCGACACTTTTCCATCTGTCAATTGTCTCTATGATGAGTCTTCATTCCACCAGAAGTTACCTCGAGACTCTTTATCTCCTTTGGCAATCACCCTGAGGCTCTTCGAATTCCCTGGTAGATACAATCACTCTGTTCTGGTATTTATAGAGAGAACCTCCACGCGCTCATCCCTTTGGAACCTTTTCCCTTCCTTAGAAAACTTCACAGTGGGCACTAGATTTTCTGGCTAAGTCCATTCCTTTCACGTGACCACGAGCTGTGATCAGACGCCTATCCAAAAGGCACTTCGTGACTTCACATTTCAGATTTTCTGCTGCGAGTCACCTTGATTGTGGTATGTATGAGTGGTTTGGTGGTTTTCTCAGAGGGGGGGTTAGGCGGTAAGTGGTAATGAGTGAGGGAGGTCTGAGTTGATAAGAAGGTGACACGTATGAGGGTCCCACATAAGAAATACCACCAACTCTGACCCCCCCCCCACGGTTAAAGGTAAAAAAAATTGGGGGGGGGGTGCGATATGCCCTGTCGACTGTAGATCTGAGTGCCCAATTATCGACCATTGATATTAGCATGCCCTCTAACTTATCCTGTCCTTCCACTTATTTTGATCCGACAGCTAAAAAAAATTTGGGTGATCGAGATCTCAGATCTCATCCCTTGCTTATCCTGTCATTCCACTTAAATCAATCTGACAACTGACATAAATTCTCATGATCGAATTCTCAATCATTTTTCCCCGCTTATCCTATCCTTCATTAATTAAATCCGACAGTTGTTGGTCCTCTGGGTCAGCGATCCAACGACCACTGTCGCTCTTCCTCCTGAGCTTTTGATATCTCTGACTTAGAAAGTTTTCTAAGTGTTCAAGGGTCTCGACCTTTGCTCCTTCTGTGAGTCCTAATGAATTTGGGTCTCGTCTCCGTTTCTTAAAAACGCTATCTCTCCTGAGCTTTGGCAATGAAGTTAACCTCGGCCCTGGTGCACACTTGCGCTCTGCATGCAACTCTGCGTTATTCCTCCTGAGCTTGATTCCTTCTGCAAACTCATAGATTCTAAGGAATCCTATGCATGGTCCTTGCCGCCTTCATGATAACCTATGGCTATCTAGAAACTCCAACTCTCTGCCCTGTGCTTGTCCTCCTGAGCTTGTAGACTACAATTTCTCATGGTCTCGTCATTCTCGATGCTATCATTGATGCTTTCATGCTTGTCGTCATTGATGCCAATATGCCATCGTCGTTGTTGTTCTTGCCATCAATGAAAATCACACTCTGCCTATGAACATGCCAACAGAAATATCATTCATGACTTTCTTCAAACTTGACCTTAACAAAATAATAAAAGATGTGGTTCATATCAAATGAAAATGACCCCTTATTACATTTGACAGTAATGTCTCGAACTAAAAAAACTAAACCGCTATAAGTGAAAATAATACTGTTGTTGGTAACTTGAGTAGAACAACTCTTAAAAAAATAAAACTTTTTACAGTTGTAACTGGTTGTGAGTGCGCATGATTACCCGCGTGTATTCCAACTGGAGTTTAATCTAGAATTTGGTGAATTTCTGGAAAAAAAACCCCAAATACCTCTTCGATTATATCAGACCTTGATACTTGTGTAAAATATGAGAGAGGGTTTTGTGCATGGTCCTATTACCAAAAAAAACCTCTTTAATTTTTCAAAAATTCATTTCCATCTATTCGGGAGGCGTGCCGAAAGACAATGAAAAAAAAGGAAAAACAGAGTTTGGTGAGTTTTTGGAAAAAAGGCCTCAAAGGTCTGTTCTATTCTCTCATACCATAATACCTGTGTAAACTATGAGAGAGGTTTTTTGCATGGTATTTTTATCAACAAAAAAATCTTTCAGTTTTCACAACTTCACCTCCATATGTTCAGAAGCCGCACCAAAAGACAATGACAAAAATAAGGGAAAACAAAGTTTTTTTAGTTTCTAGAAAAATGGTCTGAAAGGTCCCTTATATTATCCCAAACAATGATACCTGTATAAAATATGAGAGAGATTTTTGTGAATGGTATTGTTTCCAAAATAAACCTCTTTCAGTTTTTAAAAATTCATCTCCAAATATTTGAGAGGTGTTCCCAAAGACAATGACTAAAACAAAGAGAAAAAAAAATATTTCATAAAATTCGGGCAACACCTTTTGATGTTTCCTCTATAACCTCTGATACATATTTTGCAACTTGGTATGTTTCTTTTCCAGCTCTTTATTCTTTTGTTGCAGAGTTTGAACTTGCAGCTTTAATGCTTGCACCTAGTGGCTGTCCTTTTCAGCTTCATCGACCTCTTCTTTTGGTTTGACCAAGACCTGTTTCTTTCCTTTCTCTTTAAACCTCTGCTCTTCATCCATGATATATTTGTTGTGATCAACCAACATTTTTCTTTTCCTGGACCTCATTTCATACCTATGTATTATTTCAGGTCCTTTTCTATGTGCTTCCTTCGTATGCTCCTGCACTTCTAATATACTAGCCTTAATTTCGATGAAGTTGCACCTATAACTATAATACCCCGCAACCTCTGGGATGATGAAAACTGCAGGTGAAGTTCGCATGATTCTAACATGACCTTAACATTAACTACATGATGATGAACTCATAAATGACTTTCGTGTACTGGAGTGCTCATGATCATGCATGCGCGTGAAGGCACAAACAAAAAACTTTTTAAATATTTAAATTTATGTCTGAATGTTATAACAATTAAAACAACACGCTTTTACCCTGTTTGCAAGAACAAGCATGTTCTTTCAATTAGTGTTTTTTGAACCAAAAAGGCCCTGCAAAACTATAAGCTCAATAAAGTAGTCCAAGATGACAATATGTTGTTAACCCAAATCAAAACGTGCAACAATATTTCAAGAAAGCAAAAAAATGGTGCAAAAACAATAGAAGGGTAAACCAACTCAAACTGACCCATAAACCATGAAGAAGGGACTGAGCAAAAAATCAAGCTTAAGAGGATGTATAGGCTAATGAAGGGGAAGAGCAAGGATGCATACCTAATTTCAAACATTGGCTCCAACGGGGGATAACACTTCCCTGCGAGGTGCTAAGAACAATATATTAGGTTCTTTAATTATCCAAACCCTCTCCCACTTGCTATAACTTACATATGTTTTTGTCTGTCATCCATGCTCTCTGTCTTTATTCAATCTGAAACTTAAAACTACAACTATGCCCCAGTGCCTTTGTTGGGCTATGGAGTCTTATTGCTGATCTACTATATAAACAAACTGAAAATGAAATGCTCAAATGACGAGCTTATTCAACACACCCCTACTTCTAACCAACAAAAGACAAGATGATTATGTGTATGCAAACTTCCAATGTAGCCAAAGAATCATTTTATTTACAAAACAATTATCTCCTTCATCGCAACTAAATGAAAAAATGTAGGAATTCTGAAATTTTTGCATCATAAAATTAACTTGCAGCTTACACTTACTACTGCATTTTTCTTACACTTCAAATGCTACAATGTTGGAAAAATCTGAGAAAAAATACTCCATTCAATCAACCACTGGGTATTCAAGATCATGAAAAGGTTTTTTCCAATCTAAAAGTTATGTCTTCCATTGGATAAACTTTATTTTATTAAGAAAAGAATGACCTCCTTGTTCTCTTGACAACAAGTCTTGAACACTATTAATTCCATGGAAATCAATAGTAGCAATTTTTTTCAAGACTGCTATAGGTGTTTGAAAAACACATCCCAATTGATCATGATCATCTATTTGAAAAATTGCAGGTTCAACTGAACAATTCAAAAAATATTCTTCAAATTTCTAGCTTCCTCCATGAAATAAAGACTCTTGACCAAAATTTGAAAACATATAATCCTTGATGTCATCATAAACAAAAGAGGTTTGTTGATCTTCACTATCAACAACAAAATATTTTAAAACAACAACTTTGTTTTCATCAAATTGATCATGTAACAATTTTCCATTAGGGATTAAAACATTTCCATCATGGTCAACGAAAGACTCTCTACAATATGAGTATGTATAATCACCCTTTGCAAAATTATATTCACAAAACCTGGAAGTATGATAATCCAAAACGATAGAAGAATCATATTTATTAATTGTAAGATCAGGATAAAAGAACTATTTGAAGACGATGCACCATCACATGGAAAGAAAAAAGAAAACATATCTGATCTATATTGTTCATAACCTCTCTCATGTTCTTCTACGTGAAAATCTTCATTCCACACCTGATTTGGAAGTTTCCCACAAGCTCGAAGATTGTCCTCAATCTCCTCTGTGTCAAAAAGCATATGCTGCAACGATAATGACTTCCTTTCTCCGAGATAAAGAACTAAATCAGGATGAAGATGAGTTGTTGTATAAAGCACCATAGTAGTGGTTTCAGATAGTCGAATTGCAACATGCATGTTGAGATATAAGCTATGGAATCTTTTATTGAAATGGGTGAAAATCTCAATCTTTCCTTCTTCAAGGCATAGGACTCTGATAGGTATTGTTCAAAGTATTTTTTCTCACCCCAATACCTCAAAAACACATTACGCAAATCAGTCCATGAACTAATAGAATCAACTTTCAAGTTCTTAAACAAAAATCCAACATCTCCTTGTAAAGACTGGAAAAAGGTTCACATGAACACATCCTCATGAATGATTTGTAAAAGATCAATGAACCATTCAAAAGAAACCATGTGTTGCTCAACTGTCACATGATCTTCTCCATTGAACCTGGGAAGATAATCTAAAAAATTGGGAGGGTAGTAATGGACGACAAAAGGAATCTTTAGAGGTTTATATCCTTCTTTGATCTTGGATTGAACATAAGTGAGCTAGCCACAAAATGGAGCAGTAATGACTTGAGGAGGTAATAAATCATATTTTTTATTTACAGGTTTACAAGATGGGTCAACTTCAAGAGGAATTGAGATATGGACCGCATTCTGGCTAGTGGGTTTAAATGAAGGAACGAGATTAAGATCAATAATGCAAGAGGTAAAATCTTCTCTTCTCAATTATGTATTTACCATTGTAGGCTTATAATCATCTGAGTAAACAAAGAATAAGATAAGTATTTTCACACATAAAGGAAAAGACAAGAATGAACCGATGAAGAAAAATATGAGCTCTTCGAAAAAAATTATCGCTTGGTACCTGGTATTTTCCTTCCACCTTTTCATTTTTTGTAGGTTGGGATCATCCTCCAATTGATTCTTTTGATTGTGGAGTCTCCAGGTGAAATATTGCAGTCACTATGTGTTTCTGGCTTTTGTTCACCATCAAAACCTAGATCTGATCGTTGTCCTTCTCCCAGGGAAATATTGCTTCGTTACTCCATTCCCTAGCAATGGCGCCAGAAGATGTTGGTCCTAAAGTCTTCACTTGACTGCTAAAGGGCAGAGCTAGGCCACCTCAAATTTGGAATGGTTGGTTTTTTGATAATTTGGTTTTGTTGGTCAACTAAAGGATAGGTTTTCAAAGATGATAATTTGGTTGGGCAGGCCACACATTATAAATGTAGGTTCTCCTTGGCTAATGGTATGAACTCTGATGAAAAGTTGGGGACATGGAAAGATAAACAAAGGAAACAACAACGGGCAATGCAATGAATTACCTGTTGTGAGAGAATTAAGACTTAAAATGATATTCTAAGACTTAGAAAAATATCCATATACAAATCATCCAACAGGTTGCCAAATAATTGATCTTTTTACCACAAAAATAACTAGTTAACAGGTTGCATAGCAACAAAAATATGAATTAAAACAATAGTTGAAAGAAGAAGGAAATGTACATTGCACATATCACAATTTGGATCCAAAATAATATTAAAACACATAAATACTTGAATAAGAATTTTTTTTTCCATCAATGTATATTCATCAGGTAGAGAGCTTTACAATCATATGAGCAGGTCCAGCCAATTCTGATGCCTGAATCTTTTCACTAAAAATTGAACCCTCAAACAATACAAAAATTGTCTATTTATCAATATTTCAGAGGATTTCGACCATTCTTAAAACTAGATCTCAACTCTGCATAACAACTAAATGATTGGACTAACATTCCTTCATTACAACTTGGAAACACTTCTTTAACTTGAGTGTATTTAATGGAAATATCAGTCATGAATTCCTTCAAACTCGACCTTAACAAAATAATAAAATATGTGGCTCATATCAAATGAAAATGACCCCTTATTACATTTGGCAGTAGTGTCTTGAACTAAAACAACTAAACTGCTATAAGTGCAACTAAGACTATTGTTGGTAAATCAAGTAGAACATATCTTAACAAAATAAAACTTTTGACAATTGTAACTGGTGGTGAGCGTGCATGATTACCCACATGTACTCCAACTGGAGTTTAATCCAGAATTTGGCGAATTTATGGAAAACAACGACCTAAAATACCTCTTTGATTCTCTCAGACCTTGATACTTGTGTAAAATATGAGATATTTTTTATGCATGGGCCTGTTTCCAACAAAAACCTCTTTCCTTTTTCAAAGTTTCATTTCCATCTGTTTGGGAGGCACACCGAAAGACAATGACAAAAACAAGAAAAACAGAGTTTTGATATTTTTTGGAAAAAATTCCTCAAAGGTCTCTTCGATTCTATCATAATTTGATACCTGTGTAAAATATGAGAGAGGTTTTTGTGCATGGGATTGTTTTGAAAAAAAAACCTCTTTCATTTTTCAAAATTTCGCCTCCATCTGTTCAGAAGGTGCACCAAAAGACAATGACAAAAATAGGGAAAAACAAAGTTTTTTTAGTTTCTGGAAAAATGGGCTGAAAGGTCCCTTTGATTCTCTCAAACAGTGATATCTATGTAAAATATGAGAGAGGTTTTTGTGAATGGGTTTTTTTCCAAAAAAAACACTTTCTGTGTTTAAAAATTCATCTCCGAATGTTCAGGAGGCATGCCCAAAGACAATGACTAAAACATAGAGAAAACATAGTATTTCATAAAATTCGAGCAACACCTTTTGATGTTTCTTTTGTAACCTATGATACATATTTTGAATATTGGTATGTTGTTTTTCCATCTCTTGGTTCTGTTGTTGCAGAGTTTGAACTTGCAAATTTAATGCTTGCACTTGGTGGTTATCGTTTGCAGCTTCATCAACCTCTTCTTTTGGTTTGACCAGGACCTGTTTCTTTCCTTTCTCTTTCAACCTCTGCTCTTCATCCCAATAGTTTTGTTGTGATCAACAAACATTATGCCTTTCCCAAACCTCATTTCATACCTATGTATTATTTCAAGTCCTTTTCTAAGTGCTTCCTTCATATGCTCCTGCGATTCTGATACAATGTCCTTAATTTCGATGAAGTTGCACTTGTAACTATAATACCCCACAGCCTCTGTGATGATGAAAAATATAGGTGAAGTTCGCATGATTCTAATCGAACCTTAACACGAACTGCATGATGATGAACTCATAAATTAATTTTATGTACTAGATTGCTCATGATCATGCATGCACATGCAGGCGCCAACACAACAATTTTTAAATATTTAAATTTATTTCTGAATGTTAAAACAATTAAAACAATGCACTTTTACCCCGTTTGCAAGAACATGCATGTTCTTGCAATCAGTGTTTTTTGAACTAAAAAGGCCCTGCAAACTTTCTATAAGCTCAATAAAGTAGTCCAATATGACAATATTTTGTTAACCCAAATCAAAACATGCAACAATCTTTCAAGAAAGTAATAAAATGGTGCAAAAATAATAGAAGGGTAAAACAACTCAAGATGACCCATAAACGATGGAGAAGGGACTAAGGAAAAAATCATGCTTAAAAGAATGTATAGGCTAATGAAGGGGAAGAGAAGGGATGTAAACCTAAGTTACAACACTTACGATCATATTGTCACTGTCCATTTGTTGAGGCTACCTTGTCTTCCTAACATGACAAATGATGTGGCCCTATATGTGGTGTTTCTTTAACTATACACATGGTATTGACGTGTCCTCCTCTGGGTTACACATGGTTGTTGTCATGGATTTTGAGGTGGGATCCTTCTACATATGTGGAACTCTTTTAGGGTGCCATGTGACACTGACGTGGCATCAAGCTGGTACTATTTTAGGGTGCCATATGGCACTCAAGTATCCAGTATACGCTGACTCCAATGGCCTAAAAATTAGCGCCTTTCGCATGGTTCCATGACTCTTCCATTTGCATCCGAACTAAGATCCTTCACTCTTTCATTACAAACTCATCGAAGTCTATTTCTTTTATGCATGTGGGATATTGTCTTTTTCCTTTGCTTCATTATATTCACATTTGGATCGTTGATCTTATTGAATGATCAACAATCAATGACTCACACTTTCTCTACTCACAAAGCCTTCACCATAATTTAATCAGTGTAGATTCCTTTGATCCTCTGCAACCTAGTCGTTGAGAACCCTAGCCAATATCTCATCAAAATTTAATCAACACATAGATATATATATATGCACAGGGACCTTCTCGACTTACTCTGTCTGGTTTTATTTGCATCACGAAGCTTCCTCTGTTTTCCTTAGAGTCGTGTATGGTTTAGGTTTGATCCTTCGACCTGGCATCATAGGCTTCCTTCCTTCATCATTGACAACGATCAATCTCCTCACGCTTGTGACATTAATGACATCCAATAATTTCTTCATTTTCCATCAATGACAACATAATTTCCAACACCCTTAACCATATCCTCTTCTCCTCTCCAATACTATGTATTCTAGAGCCTCCCTCTTTCTAGGAACATGTGGTTCATCTACCTTGCACTATCCTCAACTGGTCCTCAAGGACATCAATCCTCCCATGTATATGGTTGATCTTACTCCTCTACATCTGTATATTCCTCATTGTTAATAAAACATAGGAGCACAACTGAGAATTGTCACCAAAATGTGGGATCACCACCATGTGTGTGGCCCTCT
Organism: Picea mariana; assembly: GCA_032191745.1. Taxonomy (NCBI): domain Eukaryota; kingdom Viridiplantae; phylum Streptophyta; class Pinopsida; order Pinales; family Pinaceae; genus Picea; species Picea mariana. Next base: position 9,425 of record JASDQU010739113.1, read on the forward strand.
CTTGTCTCTCCAGCTTCAATTTCAAGACATCCAACACTCCCTAGAACTCTAAAAAACTATATATCCTCTCACCTACATCTATATATCAATATCTCATTAGTTTAGTACCTTAGAAAATCAATGAAAAGAGTAAAAAATTATTAAACTGAAAAGTGGGTAAGCCTTCTCCTTTTAGCTAGGGTAACCTCTTTCCTTAGGCATGGAGCCCCTCCTCTCCCAAGGTGCATCAAAAATAATAAAAACCTCATATATGGGTCTTTGTAGGATGACTGGTTGTGCAATAACCTATTTGTATCTCACCTCTACCCCCCAATGCACCTCTGTATGCTAGTAGAAAATCTGCATGAGGTCATCATCATCCCATACCATGACCTCATAAGGGTTCCTTACAATCTGATCCATGCACACCTCCTCCATGCACTAGATCTCGTTACCCTCTACCTACCAATGTGGCCTATGAGAGTCCCACCATGCCATCATAGCCTCATTAGTTTTTATCCTAGAGGGATGGTTCATCCATAAGGGCATAAACTTCTCTCAAGGCCATGCCTGTAGTATGGAAATACATTTTATTATTTACCTCATCTTCCATGCCTAATTATGCTTAGCTTGTTATAAACAAAATGCGGGACAAATATCACTTAGTCATACATATTTCCCCACTCCACTCCCTCCACCAAATCCAAGGTCTGCATATGTAGTACAAACATGACCTATTCAAGGAGTAGTCTCCCCTCAACAATATCCATCACCATCTTCTACAAGTGGCCAACCCTCACGTAGGCATGAATCACCAGCCTCACACCTCTCCTTTCCTCTTGGGTACCCTATTATCTATACTCCAATTTGGGTCTCCCAAGCCTCAAACATGCCCACCTTGATTTATACAAGTGTCTTCTTGGTGATAGGCACCCCCAACAACATGTATATTTCATCCAAGGTTATAGTCATATTCCCTCATGGGAACTAGAAAAGGTGGTTCTCCAAAAAGGTGATTCTTATCAATTCCCTACATAGGTATTGCTCAAACCTACATAAGTCCAGTTGACTCAAATTATACAATCCCACCCTTTGCAAGATGCCCCTCTTTTCATCCATAAGGAGTGGGGACATCCACCCCTAGCCACTTGTCCAACCATTCTTAGTTGGCTATATCCTAAATATGGACCACCTAGAATCTGAGTGGGGCCTCACAACCTATCATGGGTCCTCTACATGCACACAAAAAGGTATATTAGTAAAAAATATTATAATTCAAAGAAATCTATCTCTAAAATTTTTATCATCTTTATGTTACTTTCATTCCATAGGTTTATGTTCCACACCATTGGTTACACCAATGTTACCAACCCTATAACACTTGATACCATGGATGCGATCAGTAGATCGAGCCTTAGCAATATCATGAGCTTGTGTGGTTATCTACATGGTTTCCTTAAATTGAAATCCACAGTTCCATCATCACAACAAGAAGTATAGTAGATTGCGACAAATTTTTTAGTTCAAACCTTCCCCCTCTTTGTTTAGTGAATTTGGCATTCTAAATCAATGGCACATGATGCCCATCATGTGTAATTTAGAGAGTTTTCAGGGATAATAGGCCTACTTCTACTCACTATCGTCAACATCCTATATATTTTTCAACCATCCTTCATGCTCAAAACAATATTTGGTTTCTCACGTTGTAACATTTGATTCTCTTATTAAAATAGTAAAAAGTAATTCTTTTTTCATTTTTCACCTTTTCTTTGTTTTTATACCCCAAATTTTGTGCATTTTTTAGTTCTTTTGCGCCCACAACACCTCGAATGACGTGTCGACGTTGGTTTCTGATGAAAATTTACACCCTAGGTTTTTTTAGCATTTTAGTTGTGACAACATGGATGATTTTTTTCATTTTTTACTCATTATTCTCTATTTTTTCTTTTCCTAAGCGCGCTAGTAGGTATCTTGTCAGAAACCACTGAGAGAGATCACCCCCCCGATTTAGGTACTCTCCTTCTCTCGATTCCATTCTCTAGCGGGTCAACATTTTTTATTAGGAAACCCCATTCACCCGTTAATGATATTTTACTAACCTTGGTTAAATATGCCTTTTATTTTTGCAGTAATCCTCTTCTAGAGGGATGGGTACCCTCACCATTCATGGATAATTAGGTTGATACACTTCTCCAACTAAGCCTCAATGGGACCACCTCCACCCAATATGCTTGAAATGAGAAATGTTGGATGGACCATCCTATCCAATCTTATGAATAGCATGGGGTAGGTGCACCTTGTTGTACCTACTCTGTGGTCGTTCATATAGATGGGAGAATACATGACAACTTAGGACCTTCACTAGTGGCTTGGACCTTGAGGGATCAATCTGGGTGATTCATATCCAACATGGGTTTCTTCATACCACGAGGGACGAACAAAAATACATAATACTTCATGGCCATAGGTTCTATTACCACTCAAAGTCTTTCTAAAGGGAAAGTCCCACCTTACATAGGAGAGCTTAGGGGCAACTGCTAGGCAATCCACCCACTGTCACATTAGTGGCCTTGCCTCTTCACTTTAAGGTTAAGGAAAAAGGTTTAACCTAAGGAGGTTATTCCTAAGAGTCAAAATAAGTATAATCATTGAATAAATAAGGGGAGATTTGAGAGTTGTTTTGACTAAGGGTTTGACAATATTATCCACTCTCGAAGGGTAAAATAAAATCTAGGTATGAGTGATGAACATGTCAAATATGAATAATATTTTGAGATATTTAAACTTAGACAACAATGCTCATTCAAAGCGATAAATTTATGCTTGGAAACATGAAGTGTATGTCTTGATCAATAAGAATTATAAAAATTCCATAAAAATGTCAAGCATGTATCCAATTACCATACCAATGTGCCTCATTCATCCCCCATATCATTTAGCATCAAGAACTATTACCATAATCTATAAATAATGTGCCAATAGCCAATATTGTTGCAATAATGAGATCAAGGAAACATTGTATGGATTACTGTTATCAAAGCAATAAAGTCATGAAGATTATAACATTTAACAAGTTGTCTTAACAAATAGAAAGAGGGAAAACATGTGCTCAATATGTGAAACTTGTCATGCACTATTATTTGTCAAAACTGCTCCAAATCCATAGCAAGATAACCAATGAGAAATGAACCATTTAGGATCCTATACCACATATTATTATTATTGAAAAATGTGTCAACACCAAAGAATGTATAACCAATGGACTGTGTTGCAATAAATGTGTTCAAATAATGTGATAAAGAACAGTAGGCATGAAAATACAGCAACAAAAATATTGAATGAGAAAATAGTCACCACCTTTGACAACATTTAGTTCATATTCATATTGTTGCAACATTGAGATTTCAAGTGCATAAGACTATGTTTTAAGGAGTAAAAATTATGTGCCAAATACCATGAAGAAACACTAATTATCAGTCCACATTTGCAAGGATAAATACAAGTTTTTTTATCTAGTGTAAACAATTATTAGTATGGCAATCATCATGAGAACATTTGACCTTATTTAAACTAGAGAATTTAGAGCAGTTCATTGTACCCATAGTGTTCAAATAGCATGTAATTATACCAAATTTCAATCATGAAACAAAGATAAATATCGATCCTCAAATGTTGGATACCATAAAAAAGGCATGACTTTGTAAACAAGGAAATTTGCCAGCAAGAAACCAAAAAATATTCTTTCAAACTAGTATTAAAACCCTCAAACAATGCTAGACTAGTGTGATATTTGGAATATTTTATGAGGTTGTTGAACTTATTTGTGCATCGATTTGATTTTAAGGTTAATCTAGAACAAGGAAAGAGAAAAACATTGCAAGGATTTTTAGGTTTTCAATCTTTATTCAGACCACAACCCTTGTTCAATATGCTAGATATAAAACACATGTGTTTAAGCTCATTAGATGGGGGGTCATAAAGATTATTATGACATATGTAATGAGACCTAAAATAATGAATTCAAACTTTGAAAACCACAAAATAAGAGAGATTTAAATCCACAAGGATCAAGTTGTTCCACCTAATTCATCATCAATTTACTTTGTTTGTATGTATATACCATTAAAGAGCTTCAATGTTGGAAAAAATCTTGATGAATTTTCTTGAATAGGAGATAGACAAGTCATTTCCCAGCATTAACTTAGGCAACCCACAATAAATAATCAAACAATTTCAAGGGGTCCTCCAAGTATTAGGGTTAGATCCAAAGATAAACCTATGAAGCTAGATCAACACCCTAACTATTCTAACACCAATGATATTTCTTGAAAGAAACCATTAACAATTGTGAGATCCAAGTACTAGTTAAATATAACAATGAAAACCACTTAGATCCAAGTAATATGTATTAAAGAGACGAAACAAGCTTAAACCCTAGATTGCAAAGCAAACAAAAAGAAAGAAAACAAAAAGGGAAAAATCTGATTTTTGGGAGTTTTTTGGTTGAAGAGAAAGATAGACCAGCACCTAGAAAGGGATATGGGGCCACTACAAAAGCTTATGTGAGACAATATTGATGGAATCTAAGAGGATTGCCTATCAAGAGTTGTCAAGGGATAATATAATTCTTCATATTTGGATGGGGGGATTGGTCCTCTAGGGAGCCTCTCTAATTAATATCAAGGTGTTATCAAAGCATGGCCTTTGCAAGAGGGAAGAGCCCCTAGACATCCTACCTCAATGCAAAAGAACAAAAAATTCAATGGTCAAAGAGATTAAGGAAAGAACTATATACCTTAGTTTCCCCTCCAAGTGGAGAAAGATGCACTTTTGTGGTCTTGTAGTAACTCTATCCTCCAACAAACCTAAAATATATTCTATTTAAACCCTTGAAAAAATCCCAAAACATCACGTAAAAGAATATATATGCACAAGAAATTTCTAGGAATTTTTTCTCATTAATATCCAACAAATGAAAATGAGAGAGGCATCCTCCTTTTATAACTAAGGAGTCTCCATAATAAAAGGTGTAATACAATGTTCCAATTCAAAATCATGGGAAAAATAAATGATCTCAAGTCAAAACCATGGGAAAAATACATCAAATGGGGACANACAATGGTCCAATGTGTAACTAATGGTCACACGTGTGATAAAAATGGGGCTAATTCAAGTGTTCCCTCCTCAAGAATATTAAATGTTCCTCAAATCAAGTGAATCAAAGGTCAACCAAGGGCCCAAAGACTAGGGCGCTCCAATCAACTCCCAAAATCAAGGAAGTGGACATCTCAACAAATAACACCCTCCTCAAGCATGATTTCATCCCACCTATGTGGGACATCCAATGATGAAATCCAATGAAATGAGGCATGTGTGGCCTTGAAAATAAGGGCGCTCATCAAGTAAATTATTATTGTCAATGCCATATCATTATGTAGTCAATATAACAACCTGTAACCTCCATAACAACCTGTAGCCACCTCCTAGGAGTCTCAAATGCCTCAATAAACTCCCGCATGTGGTCCAAGGAGGGAATAATAATGCATGTGTGTGAGTAAAGTGTCCAACAAAGAAAGGAGTCCAAATATGAGTGGTCCATGTGGCAAGTGTGATGATGTGGTGTCCTTATCTTGACCTAATGCACTGTCACAGATACTAAAGCAATGACACATATCCCAAGGTAAATGGAACAAATCTTAATGTTTGTATATATAAAAAAAAATGAGTTCATGGATTCCTAGGTATAATCATGGATCCTAATACATTGTCACAACTCTCGAGGCATGGTACATGAATCCCAATGTAAGGTTCCCATTTGGAGGGATGGATCTAGCTTCTTGGCAATCCATTATGTGATGCACACTTAGTGATTTATCTTAGAAAAACATAAAAATAAGGGTTAGTTTTAATTTTCCTAAGTTTTATTGAGGGGGAACAACATTAACCCTTATACATGTGACAAGTCCTAGGACAAATGAGTATTTCCTAAGTCCCTAGGTGAAAGGCAAGTGATGTGATGAATAATTACAGAAAGGGGAAGGGAAAAACTTCATGTGATGACCCTCAAATTCATTTTATATGCTACACATGTCTTGTTATTTTATTCATCTAGCTTTCAACAGCTAGGATTTTATATAAGAGCCTTCAAGAGAGAGGTTTAAGATTGAGTTACTTATCCTCTCCATTGTTTCTTACTACCCTTTTTTGCCTTTTTATTTATGTGTTCATTTTATTGAAAAGTCCCTTTTTATTTAGATATTCAGAGACAAGATAGGTACTAGGGGCATTGGCCTCATAACAAGGTGACATTGCTCAAGATTTTATAGTTTTGGATTTTCACTTTATTTCTCTTCACCTGTATTCTTTTTTGGCTTTATTAATTTATGCGTTCTTCATTATACCCTTTTTTTCTATCATTTGATAAGTCATACATGATAAGGACATACTTTTGTGGATGGAATGGAGTGAAATAGGGAAAGTGGAAAGTGTTTAGTATGATTAGAATGTGAAAACACTACCTTGGACAGATTCCCATTAGTACAAATTAACCTGAGAAATGAAAACACTTATAAAGGACACTACAAGGAGAATACCCTTTTGCAAAGGTTTTTATGGAACCTCCCCTAAAAAATGATCCCTTCTCTATTTATACCAGAGGTTGTTAGTGGAGGCAGACGACTGAAGGTTTTTGCAAAGGTTTTAACACCGATGCACCTAAGTTGATTGACTACACCGATGTTCCCTAAGTTGACTTAGGTGCACCGGTGTGGTCATTCAACTTAAGGCAAGTGGGAGAAGGTTTTAACACTGATGTGCCTAAGTCGACCATGTGCACCTGTGCTCCTAATTCGATTGTGCACACTCGTGATCCTAAGTCAAATTTGTGCCCCGATGCTTAACAAACAAAGCGCACCGATAACCACTATTAATATAAAATACAAAAATATCATTTTTTATTTTATAAAAAATAAAATGAATCACGGTGCTCCCCAATAACAAAGTGCACTAGTGTGTGTATAACAAACACACCAGAATGGGTTAGAACAATTTATTTTTAAGAAAAAATAATAATTTAGAAACCATAAACCTTCCACGGTTCACTTAGAAAAAAATACAACCCTAGTGGATTTCGGTAATAAAAACACATCGATGCATCTTACTGTCGGGCGTACCACTAAAGGGTAAAATAATTTTTTTTATCAAACCGAATCATTGTGTCGAAATATACAACAAAAAATTGAGTGGGAGTTTTATATTTTCAAAATATATTTGTTTATAAATGAAAACCCTAATCATTGTTTCATTCTTTTTCCAAAATTTAGAGGGGAGATTTGTGCAAGAGAGATTTATGAACAAAGTCTTTGGAGTGGGTAGATTTTTTTGAAGCAAATTTACATACAAATTTGCAGAGGACAAATTTTAGGTATTTTATTTTATTCTGTTCATCGTCTCAATCTTTCTCCTATTTGATTCAAACAAATTTCAGTGCATCATAAAAAAAATTAAGGGTTTCACAGTTACATTTGGTATTGGAATCCCTAGCTTCCTTGTTGTTTCTCTTGGTTTTCCTCTCTATATTTCACAAGTAGAATATTTTTTAGCAACAGATTTTTATAGGATTTCTTTACTTGTAGATGGGGAATTTGGTATCTATTGCAATGGGATCATACATTGCATTGGATCCCAAACCCCATCACTATCAATTTTGTTTAAAAAAAACACTTATGTTGTTTGCGGTGCACACTATACAAGAATAGTGCAACGGTCATGTGCATGTTATTGTCAATAGCACCACACAGTTTAAAATAAAAATAATTTTGTTCACATGTTCAACAATGATACACAGTAATGAGGCACCGATGCTTCTAGTAATTTATCGAGCATCGGTGCTTCTATTAATTTATAAAGCATTGATGCTTTTATTAATCTTATTTTGTAAAAGAAAATTGTAGTTTTTATATCTAATGATTCCTGCCTTTTTTAAGACATAATATGGTCGATACAAGTTCAAGGAAAACAACTTATTGCAGTGAATGCGATGATAACTCATCCCAACAAGAGAACAAGGAAAGTACTTTAAGTTGTATTAAAAAATTAATATCTTTGAATTATCTCTAGGTTTTAATTAATCATGTGTGTTGGTTAGGGCATGTCATGGAAATTCCAAGGGACAAATGAGGGGAAAATAAATACATGTTGGTGGGGATGTCCAAAAACGTGTACAAGGAGATGGTAAAAGAAATGAACATCATTGCATCGTAGGAGGAGCCATCCCAACAATTACAATGTGCATTAGAGGTATGTAATCATTCATTTATTCTTTTATGTACATCAAATTTAATTATCTCATGAAATACTAATTTTCAATTGTTTTGTTATAGAAAAAAATAAAAAATAAAACCCATTCAACACATAAGACAGGATGATGAGGAATAAAAGGGTTGATCACAAAGTTTGCGAGTACTTACTTTTTCGATCTTACTTAAAATTTCATATTTGTTGTGATCTTTATATTTAAATAATTAATTTACACTCATCCATGGACTGCTTCTAATAGGTGCTAACATATAAACAAGATCCAACTAAAGAATTGATAGACATTGGGTTAAGTATAGGTTGCGAGTATATGTTGAAGTATCAAGGTTTGATTGAACACTTTGTAAATAGCTATGCTATTTAATTTCCCTTGATTTGTAATTAATTGAACAACATGAAACCTTTATATTAATTATATCGACTGTGCTTTGTCATGGTGTATTAAACATGCATGAAACAAAGTATGGAGTGCATCCAACATAAGAGATTTTGAGAGGTGACATGCAACATGGCTTCGAAAGAATGTGTATTGTTTATGAAACAATCACTATTACAGTACACTTTTTTATTTATGCAACCATGTATATTCTACTATATATATAAATGTATATATACTTATTACACTTTATTTCTATGTTTGTAGATGGAACATGAAGAGGTGGACCATAAAAAGATAAGCCAATCAAGAAAACGTTAGGTTAAATAACCAAAGTACAATACCACCTACAAGTGATGAATAAATGAGGCATGTACGCAACTTGAGCGATGATAATAGTTCAAATGATGTTGAATGTCAATCAATACAATTGAATGTCACTGCAAGTTGTATGTTTTGGAATATTTGTCTGTGAAAATCAAGGATTTTGTTTAATGTACTCGACATATTGTCCCAATTGCACAAGGACATGTTACCAATGAGTGTAAAAATTACGTATTGGTTGCATTTTGATTATTGTGGA
>JASDQU010739113.1:58014-78346 GCA_032191745.1 Picea mariana
TTACCCTTCTATTATTTTTGCACCATTTTATTGCTTTCTTGAAAGATTGTTGCATGTTTTGATTTGGGTTAACAACATATTGTCATCTTGGACTACTTTATTGAGCTTATAGAAAGTTTGCAGGGCCTTTTTAGTTCAAAAAACACTAATTGCAAGAACATGCATGTTCTTGCAAACAGGGTAAAAGTGCATTGTTTTAATTTTTTTAACATTCAAAAATAAATTTAAATATTTAAAAAGTGTTGTGTTGGCGCCTGCATGATCATGAGCAATCTAGTACACAAAATTAATTTATGAGTTCATCATCATGTAGTTTGTGTTAAGGTCTGATTAGAATCATGCGAACTTCACCTGTAGTTTTCATCATCACAGAGGCTACGGGGTATTATAGTTACAGGTGCAACTTCATCGAAATTAAGGACATTGTATCAGAAGCGCAGGAGCATATGAAGGAAGCACTTAGAAAAGGACTTGAAATAATACATAGGTATGAAATAAGGTCTGGGAAAGGAAGAATGTTTGTTGATCACAACAAAACTATTGGGATGAAGAGCAGAGGTTGAAAGAGAAAGTCAAGAAACAGGTCATGGTCAAACCAAAAGAAGAGGTTGATGAAGCTGCAAACGACAACCACCAGGTGCAAGCATTAAATTTGCAAGTTCAAACTCTGCAACAATAGAACCAAGAGCTGGTAAAACAACATACCAGTATTCAAAAGATGTATCAGAGGTTACAGAAGAAACATCAAAAGGTGTTGCTCGAATTTTATGAAATACTATGTTTTCTTTATGTTTTAGTCATTGTCTTTAGGCATGCCTCCTGAACATTTGGAGATGAATTTTTAAAAATGAAAAGTTTTTTTTTTTGGAAAAAAAACCATTCACAAAAACCTCTCTCATATTTTACACAGGTATCAAATTATGATAGAATCGAAGAGACCTTTGAGGAATTTTTTTCAAAAAATCTCAAAACTTTGTTTTTCTTGTTTTTGTCATTGTCTTTCGGCATGCCTCCCAAACAGATGGAAATGAAACTTTGAAAACGGAAAGAGGTTTTTGTTGGAAACAGGCCCATGCAAAAAAAAATATCTCATATTTTACACAAGTATCAAGGTCTGAGAGAATTGAAGAGGTATTTTAGGTCGTTATTTTCCATAAATTCGCCAAATTCTGGATTAAACTCCAGTTGGAGTACATGTGGGTAATCATGCACACTCACCACCAGTTACAACTATCAAAAGTTTTATTTTGTTAAGATATGTTCTACTTGATTTACCAACAGTAGTCTTAGTTGCACTTATAACAGTTTAGTTGTTTTAGTTCAAGACAATACTGTCAAATGTATTAAGGGGTCATTTTCATTTGATATGAACCACATATTTTATTATTTTGTTAAGGTCGAGTTTGAAGGAATTCATGACTGATATTTCCATTAAATACACTCAAGTTAAAGAGGTGTTTCCAAGTTGTAATGAAGGAATGTTAGTCCAATCATTTAGTTGTTATGCAGAGTTGAGATCTAATTTTAAGAATGGTCGAAATCCTTTACAATATTGATAAATAGACAATTTTTGTATTGTTTGAGGGTTCAGTTTTTAGTGAAAAGATTCAAGCATCATAATTGGATGGACCTACTCATATGATTGTAAAGCTCTCTACCTGATGAATATACATTGATGACAAAAAATTTTCTTCTTCAAGTATTTATGTGTTTTAATATTATTTTGGATGCAAATTGTGATATGTGCAATGTACATTTCCTTCTTCTTTCAACTATTGTTCTAATTCATATTTTTGTTGCTATGCAACCTATTAACTAGTTATTTTTGTGGTAAAAAGACCAATTATTTGGCAACCTGTTGGATGATTTGTATATGGATATTTTTCTAAGTCTTAGAATATCATTTTAAGTCTTAATTCTCTCACAACAGGTAATTCATTGCATTTCCTGTTGTTGTTTCCTTTGTTTATCTTTCCATGTCCCCAACTTTTCATCAAATTTCATACCATTAGACAAGGAGAACCTACGTTTATAATGTGTGTCCTGCCCAAACAAATTATCATCTTTGAAAACCTATCCTTTAGTTGACCAACAAAACCAAATTATCAAAAAACCAATCATTCCAAATTTGAGGTTGCCTAGCTCTGCCCTTTAGCAGTCAGGTGCATACTTTAGGACCAACATCTTTTGGTGCCATTGCTACGGAACGGAGTAACGAAGCAATATTTCCCTAGGAGAAGGACAACGATTAGATCTGGGTTCTGATGGTGAACAAAAGCCAGAAACACATTGTGACTGCAATATTTCACCTAGAGACTCCACAATCAAAAGAATCCATTGGAGGATGATCCCAACCTACAAAAAATGAAAAGGTGGAAGGAAAATACCAGGTACCAAGCGATAATTTTTTTCAAAGAGCTCATATTTTTCTTCATTGGTTCATTCTTGTATTTTCCTTTACGTGTGAAAATAATTATCTTATGCTTTGTTTACTCATATGATTATAAGCCTACAATGGTAAATACATACTTGAGAAGAGAAGATTTTCCCTCTTGCATTATTGACCTTAAACTCGTTCCTTCATTTAAACCCACTAGCCAGAATGAGGTCCATATCTCAATTCCTCTTGAAGCTGAGCCATCTTGTAAATATGTAAATAAAAAATATGATTTATTACCTACTCAAGTCATTACTGCTCCATTTTGTGGCTAGCTCACTTATGTTCAATCCAAGATCAAAGAAGGATATAAACCTCTAAAGCTTCCTTTTGTCGTCCATTACTACCCTCCCAATTTTTTAGATTATCTTCCAAGTTTCAATGGAGAAGATCATGTGACAGTCGAGCAACACATGGTTTCTTTTGAATGGTTCATTGACCTTTTACAAATCATTCATGAGGATGTGTTCATGTGAACCTTTTTCCAATCTTTACAAGGAGATGTTGGATTCTGGTTTAGGAACTTGAAAGTTGATTCTATTAGTTCATGGACTGATTTGCGTAATGTGTTTTTGAGGTATTGGGGTGAGAAAAAATACTTTAAACAATACCTATCAGAGTCCTATGCCTTGAAGAAGGAAATATATGAGATTGTCACCCATTTCAATAAAAGATTCCATAGCTTATATCTCAACATGCATGTTGCAATTCGACCATCTGAAACCACTACTATGGTGCTTTATACAACAACTCATCTTCATCCTAATTTAGTTATTTATCTCAGAGAAAGGAAGTCATTATCGTTGCAGCATATGTTTTTTGATGCAGAGGAGATTGGGGACAATCTTCGAGCTTGTGGGAAACTTCCAAATCAGGTGTGGAATGAAGATTTGCATGTAGAAGAACATGAGAGAGGTTATGAACAATATAGATCAGATATGGTTTCTCTTTTCTTTCCATGTGATGGTGCATCGTCTTCAAATAGTTCTTCTTATCCTGATCTTACAATTAGTAAATATGATTCTTCTATCGTTTTGGATTATCATACTTCCAGGTTTTGTGAAGATAATTTTGCAAAGGGTGATTGTACATATTCATATTGTAGAGAGTCTTTCGTTGACCATGATGGAAATGTTTTAATCCTTGATGGGAAATTGTTACATGATCAATTTGATGAAAACAAAGTTGTTGTTTTAAAATATTTTGTTGTTGATAGTGAAGATCAACGAACCTCTTTTGTTTATGATGACATCAAGGATTATATGTTTTCAAATTTTGGTCAAGAGTCTTTATTTCAAGGAGGAAGCTAGAAATTTGAAGAATATTTTTTGAATTGTTCAGTTGAACCTGCAATTTTTCAAACATATGATCATGATCAATTGGGATGTGTTTTTCAAACACCTATAGCAGTCTTGAAAAAAATTGCTACTATTGATTTCCATGGAATTAATAGTGTTCAAGACTTGTCGTCAAGAGAACAAGGAGGTCATTCTTTTCTTAATAAAACAAAGTTTATCCAATGGAAGACATAACTTTTAGATCGAAAAAAACCTTTTCATGATCTTGAATACCCAGTGGTTGATTGAATGGAGTAATTTTTCTCAGAGTTTTCCAACGTTGTAGCTTTCGAAGTGCAAGCAAAATGTAGTAGTAAGTGTAAGCTGCAAGTTAATTTTATGCTACAAAAATTTCAGAATTCCTACATTTTTGCATTTAGCTGTGATGAAGGAGATAATTATTTTGTAAATAAAATGATTCTTTGGCTACATTGGAAGTTTGCATACACGTAATCATCTTGTCTTTTGTTGGTTAGGAGTAGGGGTGTGTTGAATAAGCTCGCCATTCGAGAATTTCATTTTCAGTTTGTTTATATAGTAAATCAGCAATAAGACTCCATAGCCCAACAAAGGAACTGGGGCATAGTTCTAGTTTTAAGTTTCAGATTGAATAAAGACAGAGAGCATGGATGGCAAACAAAAACAGAGGTAAGTTACAACAAGTGGGAGAGGGTTTGGATAATTAAGGAACCTAATCTATTGTTCTTAGCACCTCGCAGGGAAGTGTTATCCCCCGTTGGAGCCAATGTTGGAACTTAGTATGCATCCCTGCTCTTCCCCTTCATTAGCCTTTACATCCTCTTAAGCTTGATTTTTTGCTCAATCCCTTCTTCATGGTTTATGGGTCAGCTTGAGTTAGTTTACACTTCTATTATTTTTGCACCATTTTTTTGCTTTCTTGAAATATTGTTGCATGTTTTGATTTGGTTTAACAACATATTGTCATCTTGGACTACTTTATTGAGCTTATAGAAGTTTTGCAGGGCCTTTTTAGTTCAAAAATCACTAATTGAAAGAACATGCTTGTTCTTGCAAACAGGGTAAAAGCGTGTTGTTTTAATTGTTATAACATTCAGACATAAATTTAAATATTTAAAAAGTTGTTTGTTTGTGCCTTCATGCGCATGCATGATCATGAGCACTCCAGTACACGAAAGTCATTTCTGAGTTCATCATCATGTAGTTCATGTTAAGGTCGTGTTAGAATCATGTGAACTTCACCTGCAGTTTTCATCATCCCAGAGGTTGCGGGGTATTATAGTTATAGGTGCATCTTCATCAAAATTAAGGCTAGTATATCAGAAGCGCAAGAGCATATGAAGGAAGTACATAGAAAAGGACCTGAAATAATACATAGGTATGAAATGAGGTCCAGGAAAAGAAAAATGTTGGTTGATCACAACAAATATATCATGGATGAAGAGCAAAGGTTGAAAGAGAAAGGCAAGAAACAGGTCTTGGTCAAACCAAAATAAGAGGTTGATGAAGATGAAAAGGATAGCCACTAGGTGCAAGCATTAAAGCTGGAAGTTCAAACTCTGCAACAAAAGAACAAAGAGCTGGAAAATAAACATACCAAGTTGCAAAATATGTATCAGAGGTTACAAAGGAAACATCAAAAGGCGTTGCCCAAATTTTATGAAATATTTTGTTTTCTCTTTGTTTTAGTCATTGTCTTTGGGAATGCCTCTCGAATATTTGGAGATGAATTTTTAAAAACTAAAAGAGGTTTATTTTGGAAACAACCCCATTCAAAAAAACCTCTCTCATATTTTATACAGGTATCATTTTTTGGGATAATATAAGGGACCTTTCAGACCATTTTTCCAGAAACTGAAAAAACTTTGTTTTTCCTTATTTTTGTCATTGTCTTTCGGTGCATCTTCTGAACATATGGAGGTGAAGTTGTGAAAAATGAAAGATTTTTTTGTTGATAAAAATACCATGCACAAAACCTCTCTCATAGTTTACACAAGTATCACGGTATGAGAGAATAGAACAGACCTTTGAGGCCTTTTTTCCAAAAACTCGCCAAACTCTGTTTTTCCTGTTTTTTTCATTGTCTTCCAGCACACCTCTGGAATAGATGGAAATGAATTTTTGAAAAATTAAAGAGGTTTTTGTTGGTAATAGGACCATCCAAAAAACCCTCTCTCATATTTTACACAGGTATCAGGGTCTGATATAATCGAAGAGGTATTTGAGGTTTTTTTTTCCAGAAATTCGCCAAATTCTAGATTAAACTCTAGTTGGAATACACGCGGGTAATCATGCACACTCACAACCAGTTACAACTGTAAAAAGTTTAATTTTTTTAAGAGTTTTTCTACTCGAGTTACCAACAACAATATTAGTTTCACTTATATCGTTTTAGTTTTTTTAGTTCAAGACATTACTGTCAAATGTAATAAGGGGTCATTTTCGTTTGATATGAACCACATCTTTTATTATTTTGTTAAGGTCAAGTTTGAAGAAAGTCATGAATGATATTTCTGTTGGCAGCTTCATAGGCAGAGTGTGCTTTTCATTGATGGAAAGAACAACAACGACGATGGCATATTGGCATCAATGACGACAAACATGAAAGCATCAATGATAGCATCGAGAATGATGAAACCATGAGAAATTGTAGTCTACAAGCTCAGGAGGACGAGCACAGGGCAGAGAGTTGGAGTTTCTAGATAGCCAAAGGTTATCATGAAGGTAGAAAGGAGCGTGCACAGGATTCATTAGAATCTGTGAGTTTGCAGAAGGAATCAATCTTAGGAGGAATAGCACAAAGTTGCATGCAGAGCGCAAGTGTGCACCAGGGCCGAGGTTAACTTCATTGCCAAAGCTTAGGAGAGATAGAATTTTTAAGAAATGAAGACGAGACCCAAAGTCATCAGGACTCACAGAATGAGCAAAGTTCGAGACCCTTGAACACATAGAAAACCTTCTAAGTCAGAGAGATTAGAAGCTCAGGAGGAAGAGAAACAGTGGCCATTGGATCGTTGATCCAGAGGATTAACAACCATCAGATTGAATTAATGAAGGATAGGATAAGCAGGGAAAAATGATTGAGAATTTGATCATGAAAATTTATGTCAGTCGTCAAATTGATTTAAGTGGAAGGACAGGATAAGCAAGGGATGAGATCTGAGATCTCGATCAACCAATTTTTTGTCAGTCATCGGATTGAAATAAGTGGAAGGAAAGGATAAGTTAGAGGTAATGCTAATATCAACGGTTGATAATTGGGCACTCAGATCTACGATCGACAGGGCATATCGCTCCCCCCCCCCCCNTGGTGGTATTTCTCATGTGGGACCTTCATACGTGTCACCTTCTTGTCAACTTGGACCTCCCTCGCTCATTACCACTTACCGCCTAACCCCCCCTCTGAGAAAACCACCAAACCACTCATACATACCACCTTCGCACTCCGACATCACACTCCACTACCCGCTACACGTTACACTCCACTACCGCACTCTGCCTCCACCTCCACTAGACTACCTACACGTCTCATCCACATCAGCAGACCACCTCAACAAGGACATGTGGCAGACCATGTCATCAAGGACATGTGGAAGACCATGTCAGCAAGTACACATGGCATAATCAGATGATGAAAAGTGTCAAGAGGAAATTGGCTTGTGCCATGTCAACAAGTGGCGTAAGCAAGCTACATCACTCTAGGAGATTTACTTTGGAATCTTCATCACCAACAAATGTAAAAAGTCCCAAAGTCCCAAAGGAAAAAGGTCCGAAGTCTCTCTCATCCATCCGATCTGAAGATCACTTTGGGTGCATTCTCAACCATTGATCTAGTTCAGTGTAAGTGGAAGTGTTAATCCACAGCAAGCGGTCTCCACCGCCTATGACTTATTCAGTAGGTGAACACTCTGGAGGAGAATGAAACAGTGATTATCCTAAAGTCTCGAACACTAAAGGCCTGAAGAAGACCCTAGTCGTTGATCGCCAGGAGGGGTACATGTCAGAAGATTATGTATTCGAGTGAAAGCACTCTGGGAGAAACGAGTGCATAGGAGTTGAAACTCCCGAAGACCGAAGTGCCAAAGTCAGCCATGATCGTTGATCATGCAGGAGGGTATGTGTTAATAGATCATTGACTTCGGGTGAAAGCATTCATGGAAAAGTGAAGCACCGAAGAGTCAAAAAGGCTGAAGTCCCAGAGAGAAGGATAGTTGTTGGATTAAAGAGGACAGATGTCAGCAGATCTTCCATTTCGGAATATATCCAGACAAAAGAAATAAGAAGTTGAGATTTGAAATCTCTAGAGTCTGGAGACCCAAAGGAGATATCGACCATTGATCCGGGAGGGACACATGTCAATATATCTTCCACTCCAAAAGATTGGCATACGGAGGAAAGTAGAGGTTGATATTTGAAATTCTCAGAGCCCGGATCATGAAATAAATCACAGCCGTCGATTTAAGAAGGCTATATCTGATCTATCGATTGAGGAGCACCATAAAGATCATGAGATCAATGGACCCATCGCATTGCGGGGATTGAAGGTGAGCGAAATTTAAAAAGATGAAGGTGGGCCGCAATCGAAACCACGGTTTTGGAGAAAGGACACATGGAGGCTCTAGGTAAATTGCAGGGCGAAACATAGTTTGTTTCAAATCACCTTTGGATGCGCCCGCAATCAAGTGGTTACATGAGATCATCGCCCAAGGTCATATCAAGAAATGAAGCTAGTGCTCACTAGACCGAGACCAGGAAGTGCCCTTTGAATAGGCATTTGGTCACAACCATGGTCACATTAGCGAAGGTTAAGGGAGGAGCTAGCATGTCACTAGGCTCCACCTCAGGATTTCGGGAGTTGGGAGAATCAAGGTGACTTGCAGCAGAAAATCTGAAACATGAAGTCACAAAGTGACTTTTGGATAGGTGTTTGATCACATCTTATGTTCATGTGAAAGGAATGGGCTTAGCCAGAAAATCTAGCACCCACTGTGAAGTTTTCTAAGGAAGGGAAAAGGCGCCAAAGGGATGAGTGCGTGGAGGTTCTCTCTATAAATACCAAAATGGAGTGATTGTATCTGCCAGAGAATTTGAAGAGCCTCAGGGTGATCACCAAATGAGATGAAGAGTCTCGAGGTAACTTCCGGTGGAATGAAGACTCATCATAGAGACAATTGACAGATGGAAAAGTGTCGAAGACTATAACTGCCAGAGAAGCCAAAGAATCTCAGGATAACGGCCACTGATGAAGAACATACTCAGTATAATCGACAGAGAGGATGAAGAGTTGTGTTTATGATCTGGCAGAGGACATGGCATGATAAATATACATAGAACAGAGAAGAGATGGTTGCTTCTTTTGATAGTTATTCATGCGGGAAGAAGCAGGTTGTGCGCAAGAGTTGAAGCACATAGAAGAGGCATAGAGAAGAGAATGGAAATGGTGCACAGAGCATAAAACCCAGAAGAAATACATAAACAAAATGCATATCTAAGAGATGAAGATAAATCCAAGGTGTGCATGCAGAGATAGAGTAGAAGAACAGAAATCACAAGAAGATGTGAGCAGGAAGAAAATGTTGCAGGCAGAGCAGAGCAATGTAGCAAAACAATGATGAGATTGGTAAGTCATTGATAAATATTGTATCACTGTAATAAATTTCAGTAACAAATATTGATATCTCAGGGTGGTAGGGTGGTGCTAGGGAGGACTGTTGTCCTCAGAGTTTCAAGTGGGAGCTTGAACACAGGGAGTTGTAGCTTCCATTTGGTTGCAGCTAGAAAAACCAGGGTGGTAGGGTGGTGCAAGGGAGAACTATTGTTCTCTGTTATATAGGTTGGTTCCTGTGTAAGTGGAAGTTGGTGCTTCCATCCAGTTGTTGTTGGAACACTCGGGGAGTTGGTGCTTCCTTCTAGTGGGTGCTAGAGAATCAAGAGATTTGGTACTCTCAGCAAGTTGCAGCTTGTACAGGTTGGTGCTTGTGTGACTGGAAGTTGGTGTTGGAACACAAAGGGAGTTGGTGCTTCCTTCTAGTGGGTGCTAGAGAAACCAGAGATTTTGTGCTCTCAACAAGTTTTTTATTGTAAAATAGAGGCAGTAGCCTCAAAAGGAGTTGGTGCTCATAAGAATGATAATGTACAGTAAATAAAGACTACTTATCATATCAAGAAGAAGATTTTTTCTCCCTTTATGGGTTTTCTCAGGAATAGATGTCTCTATATATTTCATGTGTGTGATTGTGTTGAATATTCTATTGCTTACTTACCTGCATTAT
This sequence comes from Picea mariana, assembly GCA_032191745.1. Classification (NCBI taxonomy): domain Eukaryota; kingdom Viridiplantae; phylum Streptophyta; class Pinopsida; order Pinales; family Pinaceae; genus Picea; species Picea mariana. The sequence continues at coordinate 68,040 of JASDQU010739113.1, forward strand.
TGTGATCATAATTGAGTGTTCTGTAAAGAGTTTAAAATGGACATAATTGTTTAAGCTCAGTAACAACTGATTCGCCCTCCCCCCCTCTCAGTTGTCCAACAATTGGTATCAGAGCTAGTTCCATTTATTTAAGGGTAGATCCTAGAGCTTAAACATCACTAGCCATGAAGGAACTTCAACCAACAAGGTCCCTCTGTTCAATGGAACAAACTTTGCCTTCTGGAAAGGTAGGATGAGAACCTACATCATAGATTTAGGTGCAGATGTCTGGAATGTGGTAGAGATTGGTTATGTAAAGCCAATTGTACTAGCTTCTAAGGATGACAAGATAGAATTCAGCTTCAACGATAAGGCTATGAATGTTATTTTGAGTGGGATTGCAGAAGAAGAATTTGTAAAAGTTGTGAACTTAGAATGTGCCAAAGAAATGTGGGACAAACTCATTAGCAGTTATGAAGGTAATGAGAAGGTAATGGATACCAAGCTTCAAACCTACAGATTACAGTTTGAACAGCTAAAGATGAAAGAGGATGAAACTGTTGAGAAGTATTGTCTGAGAATTGAAAAACTAGTAAATGCAATGAAAGGGCTTGGTGAAAAAATTGAGGAAGCCTCTTTAGTTCATAAAATTTTGAGATCTTTTCCAGATAGGTTCAACCCAAAGGTCTCTATTATAGAAGAACTTAATGTTCTAAAAGTTCTACTTTTTTATCAACTTCTAGGAACGTTGATTGCATATGAAATGAAGATAGGTCACTTTGCATCTAAGTGTCCACACAAGAAGAAGGACCAGAACTCTAAAGGTTAAGAGAAGTAAAAATCCAAGAGATTTGATAAAAAGAAAAGTTTATGTGTAAATAATGATAACTCTTTAAGAGACACAGATAGTGACTCTTCTTGTAAACATAAGGTTAATGAATTTATGTTTATGGCCAAAGAGGATTATGATAATAAAAGCACAGGAAGTGATTTTAATGATGAAGAAGTTGTGGTTGATATGTAAGGTGAACTAATCAGTGTTTTAGAAGAGATTGACAGAATCTGAATTAAGAAGAGAAAACAAAAACAGTTGTTGATGTAGTTTGAAAAGGATGGTAAAAAACCTGATGAAGACCTTGCCCTACTAAAAGTGGAGTTAGAAGAGGCAAATAAAATAGAGGACACTCTGAAACAACAGTTATCAGAGAAGAAGGCAAGATGTGAAGCCTTGGAAGAAGAGGTAGTAAAAACTAAAAAAGAGATGGAGAAGTTTAAAGTATTGTATATCCAAAATCTTCCAAGCATTAAAGCCTTAGCAGAACTAAACGACATTCTGAGAAAACAGATATCTCCTTTGTTGAAGACTGGTTTAGGTTATGTAAGTGGTTCAGACAACGAACATCCAGAAAGCAAAGAGCCAATAAAGATGATCAAGTTCCAAGTCAGCAGACAATCAGACCATGTGAGTACTCTTTCACCAAAAGCTAATAAAGACAAGATGATCCCTGATAAAAAACAAAGATATCAGAAGATGGAGCAAAAAATGCCAAGAAAAAGGCCATCCTTCAGGTGCCAAAATTTCTTCCATGGTTACTGTTTTTATTGCTCTAATTTTGGTCATAAGATTGCAAATTGTCAAATTAAGTTTAGAGACATGCAACTGAGGAGGTCAAGAAATAAATAATCTTTGCAACATAGAACTAAACAACCAATGAGTATACAAAGTTGCACCAATCTCTTTGACCTATTGAACGATGATAATTGTCATAACTTCGGCCACAAAACTGCAAACTGTCATCTGAAGAATTACAAAGAAGATCCAAGGATAAAGCTCTTAGCTAGAAATGTTAGCACATAGAAAAAGAAAGATAGTGAAAAATGTGGTCTAGTACTTTCAGGTCAAAAACAAAAAGACCCCTGGAATATAGATAATGGATGTTCCAAGCACATGAATGGAGACAAGGATAAGATTTTGTCTATAAGTAAAAGAAAAACAGTAAATGTGACCTTTGGAAATGATGAACCAGGTTAAATCAAGGGTAAAGAGATGGTGAGTTTGAGTAATGGCAAAGGAGTGCCCAGGATGCTCTTCTTATAGATGGTATGAAACATAATTTGCTTAGTGTAAGTCAAATGTGTGACAGAGGCTATGAAGAGGTGTTCACTTCCAAAGATTGTAAGGTAAAGAATGTAAACTCGGGACAAGTGGTGGCTAAAGGCATAAGGATGGATGACAATGCATGTGTACTGAAAGAAGATAGAGAAGAGTGTCATCTAAGCAAACATGATGAAGGTTGGTTATGGAATAGGAGATTTGGACATCTAAACTTTGACCACTTAATCAAGCTCAAAAATCGTGAGGCAGTAAAATATCTTCCAAAATTATGTGTGTAAAACCTGCCAAGTAGGAAAGATAACCAGGACACAGTTTAAATCCAAAGAGCTCTAATTCAACAGAGAACCATCAATACGGGAAGGAATAGGGAAGGAAAACTATTTCATGTTGATAATTGATGATTACTCCAGACTCACTTGGGTTGTGGGTTGCTTGTCTCAAAGGAAAAACTGAAGCATTTGAGAAATTTAAAATGTTTAAAGCTTTAATTGAGAATCAAATAGGCAACAAGTTAAAAGAAATAAGATCAGACAGAGGAGGAGAATTTATGTCAAGTGATTTCAAGGAATTATGTGATAAACATGGGATCATGAGAGAATACACAATCCCAGGAACTCCAAAACAAAATGGAGTAGTTGAGAGGTGAGTATGATGACAGGGCTAACGAAAGCATCTTCTTAGGATATGCTACCAATGGTAAAGGATATAGATTCTTTAATAAAAGATTGTATGAATTAGTTGATTGCATTGATTTAAAGGTTGATGAAGGAGTCCCAGTAAGAGAGGTGACAAATATTTAGTCTACTACAGAGGACACAGCTGAAGATGAAGATGAACATGTCCAAGAGTCCAATATTTCATTCCAAGACCAAGCTCATCCCCATAAAATACCATTTTTTGAGAGAGCAAGTCACCAATAAGATTGTTCAAGCTCATTACACTCCAACCATAGAACAAATTGCAGACATCTTTACTAAACCCCTAGCCAAGACACCATTTGAATATCTCTGTCAGAAGTTGGGTGTCATCTCTTCTCTCACCTAAGAGAGATCATCCTGTCAGGGGGAGTTTGTGTTGGTTGAATATCCGATACCTCCGAAAAGTATTGCAACAGCTCAAGGGGAGCATGTTTTCTTTGAAATTGATGTCAAAGGGGGAGAAAAGGTGTGGTCTGGATGCTACAATTGGAGGTCTAAGTAGAACAGTGCAGTCCTTCAGGCTTTCCATCAATGCCAAAGGGGGAGATTGTTGGCATGTTCATAGGCAGAGTGTGCTTGTCATTGATGGAAATAACAACGACAACGATGACATATTGGAAGCAATGACGTAAAAAAGAAAAGAAACAATGATAGCATTGGGAATGATGAGACCATGAGAACTTGTTGTCTGCAAGATCAGGAGGATGAGCACAGGGCAGAGAGTTGGAGTTTCCAGATAGCCATAGGTTATCATGAAGGCAGCAATGAGCGTGCGCAATATTCCTTAGAATCTGTGAGTTTTCAGAAGGAATCAAGATCAGGAGTAATAACACAGAGTTGCACACAGAGCGCAAGTGTGCACCAGGGCCAAGGTTAACTTCATTGCCAAAGCTCAGGAGAGATAGTATTTTTTAGAAACACAAACAAGACCCAAAGTCATCAAGACTCACAGAAGGAGAAAAGGTCGAGACCCTTGAACACTTAGAAAACCTTCTAAGTCAGAGAGATCAAAATATCAGGAGGAAGAGCGACAATGGTCATTGCATCACCGATCCAAAGGAACAACAACTGTTGTATTGAATTAATGAAGGATAGGATAAGTGGGGCAAAACGATTGAGAATTCGATCATCCGAATTTTCGTCAATATCGTGAGATTGAAGGTCCCGTCACATTGCGGGGATTGAAGGTGTGCGAACTTTAAAAAGATGAAGGTAGGCTGCAATCGAAACCACAGTTTTTTAGAAAGGACACATGGACGCTCAACGCAAATTGCAGGGAAAAACATAGTTTGTTTCAAACCACCTTTGGACGCACCCGTAATCACGTGGTCACATGAGATCATTGCCTAAGGTCATATCGAGAAACGAAGCTAGCACTCACTAGAATAAGATCGGGAAGCACCCTTTGAATAGGCGTTTGGTCACAGCCATGGTCACATCAGCGAAGGTTAAGGGAGGAGCTAGCACGTCGCTAGGCTCCACCTCAAGAGTTCGAGAGTTGGGAGAATCAAGTTGACTCACAGCAAAAAATATGAAATGCAAAGTCACGAAGCACCTTTTGGATAGGCGTCTGATCACAGCTCGTGGTCACGTGAAAGAAAGGGGCTTAGCCAGAAAAGTTAGCACCCAGTGTGAAGTTTTCTCAAGAAGAGAAAAGGTGCCAAAGGGATGAGTGTGTGAAGGTTCTCTCTATAACTGCCAGAACATAGTGATTGTATATGCTAGAGAATTTGAAGAGTTTCAAGGTGATTGCCAAAGGAGCTGAAGAGTCTCGAGGTAAATTCTAGTGGAATGAAGACTCATCATAGAGACAATTGACAGATGGAAAAGTGTCGAACACTGTAACTGCCAGAGAAGACAAAGAATCTTAGGATAACGACCACTGATGAAGAACAGACTCAGTATAATCGCCAGAGAGGACGAAGAGTTGTGTGTATGATTTGGAAGAGGACTTGGCATGATAAATACATGCAGAACAAAGAAGAGATGGTTGCTTCTTTTGATAGTTGGTCATGCGGGAAGAAGCAGGTTGTGCATAGGAGATGAAGCGCACAGAAAAGGCGTAGCGTAGAGAATGGAAATGGTGCACAGAGCATAAAACGTAGAAGAAATAAATAGAACAAAATGCATATCTAAGAGATGAAGAGAAAGTCGAGGTGTGCATGCATAGACAGAGAATAAGAACAGAAATTGCAAGAAGATGCGAGAAGGAAGACACTAATGTAGGCAGAGTAGAGAAGTGTAGCAGAACAATGATGAGACTAATAAGTCATTGATAAATATTGTATCATTGTAATAAATTTCAGTAACAAAGATTGATATCTCAGGGTGGTAGGGTGGTGCTAGGGAGGATTGTTGTCCTCAGAGTTTCAAGTGGGTTCTTGAACACAGGGAGTTGTAGCTTCCATCTGGTTGCAGCCAGAAAAACCAAGGTGGTAGGGTGTTGCAAGGGAGAACTATTGTTCTATGTTATACAGGTCGGTGCCTGTGTAACTAGAAGTTGATGCTTTCATCCAGTTGGTGCTGGAACACTTAGGGAGTTAGTGGTTCCTTCTAGTGGGTTCTAGAGAATCAAGAGAGTTGGTGATCTTAGCAAGTTGCATCTTGTACAGGTTGGTGCCTGTGTGACTGGAATTTGGTGCTTCCATCCAGTTGGTGCTGGAACACAAAGGGAATTGGTGCTTCCTTCTAGTGGGTGCTAGAGAAACTAGAGAGTTGGTGCTCTCAACAAGTTGTTGCTTGTAAAACATAGGTGGTAGCCTTGAAAGGAGTTGGTGCTCATAAGAATGATAATGTACAGAAAATAAAGACTACTTATCATATCAACAAGAAGAGGTTTTCTCGCTTTATGGGTTTCCTCAGGAATATCTGTCTCTGTATATTTCATGTGTGTGATTGTTGTTGAATATTCTATTGCTTACTTCCCTGCATTATTGTGATCATAATTGATTGTTCTGTAAAGAGTTTAAAATGGGCATAATTTTTTACTCTTAGTAACAACTAATTCACCCCCCCCCCCCTCTCAGTTTTCTAATGATTTCCATTAAATATACTCAAGTTAAAGAGGTGAGATCTAGTTTTCATAATGGTCGAAATCCTCTGCAATACTGATAAATATATAGTTTTTGTATTGTTTGAGGGTTCATCTTTTAGTGAAAAGTTTTAAGTATCAGAATTGGTTGGACCTACTCATACAATTGTAAATCTCTCTACATGATGAATATACATTGATGACAGTTGTGTTTTCTTATTCAAGTCTTTATGTGTTTTAATCTTATTTTGGATGCAAATTGTGATATGTGCGATGTACATTTCCTTCTTCTTTCAGCTATTGTTCTAATTCATATTTTTGTTGCTATGCAACCTATTAACCAGTTATTGTTGTTATAAAAAGATAAATTATTTGGAAACTTGTTGGATTATTTGTATCCGGATACTTTTCTAAGTCTTAGAATATCATTTTAAGTCTTAATTCTCTCACAACAGGTAATTCATTGCATTGCCTGTTGTTGTTTCCTTTCTTTATCTTTCCATGTCCCCAAATTTTCATCAAAGTTCATACCATTAGCTAAGGAGAACCTACATTTATATTGTGTGTCCTGTCCAACCAGATTATCATCTTTGAAAACCTATCCTTTAGCTGACCAAAAAAACCAAATTATCAAAAAACCAACCATTCCAAATTTGAGGTGGCATAGTTCTACCCTTTAGTAGTCAGGTGCAGACTTTAGGACCAAAATTAAGGAATATCGACGGTGAAAGTAAATCCATTGCAATGGAGACAGGTATATATATCTTATCTATATTGACGGCAGTGATTGGATCTAGATGAAAGTGGGGCACAATATCGTTGAGTCGAGACAATCAAGACTTGTGAGCAAGTTTCCGACGGTGACACTATCATCGATGATGGAGTAATTAATGATAGAAATCAACTGTAGATAAGTTAAATTGATGAATCCTAGAAGGACCCGTAAGCAACAAGGACAATTCCATGTGCCCAATGCCAAGTCAGCATAGCGATAGATCATAGCAAGAGGAAGGGATGATTTCATAGGCTTGGAGATGCCACATCATCAAATACACATGGAAGGATTCCACGTGGAGGACACGACATGATGGCATAAGCAAGACACTAGAGAAACAATGTGTAATGCACTGTACAGAACCACACGTCAAAGTTCCAAGTCAGCATGGTGTACAAACAAGAGTCATAAGTTGTGATGACATCAACATGAGGTCAATTACCAAGTCAATGCCATGTGTAGCAGAATGATTGATCCATGTGTCATCAAGTACAGAGTCATAGATCCCTTGGAAGGTTTGGTTGGAGAAGACCTTTACTATTGGTCGTAGTCTGTTAAATAGATCTTCATCGTTCATCAGAGAAGCATTGGTCGGAATAGATTGGGTTGCCTGCAATGGAGGTACTCTGACAAAGGAAATATGAGGATTGATCTAGATCATAAATGGGAGTGGATGCATGAGATATCTAGACCATCCATCAGAGTGAAAGGTTGCACAAGGACTCCAAAAATTTGAATTAACAAGAACTGTTGATCTATCGGAGCTATAGCAAGGAAATATGGATCATCCACCAGAGTGGGAGTAATGATAAAATCTAATCGTTCATCAGAGGAGATATCGAGAGATCTAGATCATCCATTGGAGAAGCATTGGTCAGAGTAGATTGTGTTATCTGTCGTGGAGGTACTCCAATGAAGGATCTCTAAGGAGCAATATAGATCGTTGGTCGAAGTGTGAACAAGATGTGATGATAAACGTAGATCTACATGGGTCCCACCAAAGAAACTTATGCGAGGTATATGAAGAAGGGTGATCGCATTAGTGATAGGTGTAAAATTGTGAATGGTCCATGTGGAAGAAAAGGTGAAGGCTTGGGGGTCCAATATCCTGATGAGACAGTGAACATGGGAACAAATTGACGACTGAGATTAAATGTGGCAAAGGGACCATATCTATCGATTGATATTTATTTAGGAACAATCGGATGGTTACTGTTTGTTGTATTTATGTTATGTGGAAATAATAAGATCAACAGATGAGATCAATCCAGGATCCAAATCGGAAAGTTGTTGAGTGTCGAAGGGGAATTGCGTAAGATTTTATTGATTGAATGGGCAACGAGAAGATCTACATTCAATATTTAAATTGGAGGAAGATCAAACGACTATTGAGCGATTGAGAACTGTAAGCAAACCCATGCATTAGACATGGAAGGAATTTTGAAGGATTTCGAGCTCGTTTTTTTATGAAGATCTAGAGACGACCTCACAAGCACAATTTTTATTATGATCACAAACTATTGAAGAATTGGGGTCTATAAATTGCAAAGAAACAATCATTTTAAAGTGTGTGCATGATGAAGGTGGTGTGAATAAGTGAGGCTATGAGGTTCGTACAAAATCATGTATGTGATGAATAGATTTGAAGTTTGATGACACAGAGGATGAAGCATGTTGGAGAGGTTTTTTGAAGCAAACTAGGAATTACAATTTTTTAAGGGTGGTAGGGTGGAGCAAGGAAGGGGATTGATGTCTCCTACAGATTGGTGTATGTGAAAAATAATTATGTGGGTTAGTTCCCATTGGTTGATTTGGTGCTCAGTAAGGGGATTGATGTCCCCTGTAGGTTGGTTCCTGTAAATATTATTGCAGATTGGTGTTTGTTGTAATTTAGTGCTTACAAATTTTTTTATAAAGAATTTTTTGTGTTTTTCTCCCATTTGGGTTTCTACGTTAAATCTTTCTGTATGGTGAATTGCATGATTAACTGTTGGTAAATAACATATTTTTATTAAAAAGAAACTTTGGTAAAAGAAATTAATGATAATTATGTAATATTGATTCAACCCCCTTTTAGTATTCCAACAAAGGGGATCATAGAGGCAAAGTGTTGAGGGAGCTTGAATTGCACAACACAATTTTGTCTCTTTTAATGATGTATATATAGATGTATGTCACCTTAAGGCCATTATTTTGAACTAGCATGATGAATGATGTATCATGAACTTAGGCATGTGTGTGTGTGAGTGTGTGTGTAAGTTCATGATACACCATTCATCGTGCTAGTTCAAAATAATGGCCTTAAGGTTGTAAAACTAACACACACACACACACATGAACATCTTGTGAATTTTTGCTACAATTATATTGTTTGTTATGTGAATTTATGTACACAAACATATGATGTTTTACATATGATTTAATAATTTAAGAAATAAAAGAAAAAAAGAAAAAGAAAGCATAGGGTCGTACAATGTCAACCCCATTAAATGTGTGTGGATATAAACAAGGGTAGGGTTGATGGTTACCATCAACTTGAGAGGGACTTCAGGGATAAAATAAATGGAAGTGATCTCATAATTTATGTCATTGAATATCTCATTGATGAACAAAATCATGGGATGAGGCAAAGGAGGGTCGAAAAGGGGGGAAGGAGGTTTTATCTTCGGCATAGGAACCCTCATGGTGAATGGATGTGGAAGTATACACTGATGATACCTAGGGTTACATGTATGTTGAAGACTTATGTACTATAGATTAAAACGTTGGGTTATGATTGACTACATAAGTCTTCCCTTTGTGGGGAAACAAGAACTATCTTAGGAATGTGCATAGGATTGCCAACATTGCATCCAACCATGGGCATCCTAGAAGGATTTGTAATCAACCTCTGCATCTAGGAGAAAAAATTGAGTTGAGACCATTTTGGGCCTAAGGGTAAGTGCCAAATATACCACCCCAATTAATTTGGTCATTTATTTTTTTAATATTTGTAGGTCCAAATCACTAATTGAAGGTTGGTAAAGATAAGGGCATAGACAACAAGGAGGGTAACTAGGTAGAGGGTAGATTTGAGGTACACCATTACTCACTTAATAGTGGTGTCTTGATAGAGTATATGTATGAAGAAAGAGCCATAGATGTTGCAAATTTTTTCATTATCTATGGTAGCTCCATGAAGTTGAAGGATAGAGATGGGATTTACAAAGGTTCCAAATTACACGAGAATTCCATCAAATCTTAGATGAGAAAGTCACATTTCTTAGGACAAAATTGTAAACCATATATAAAAGACATTCCAACACTTTGGTTTTGATCCATAAATGATAGGCCTATGGAATATACATTTGATCAACATGCATCCTTCTACAGAATACAAAAGAAGTTGAGTTGGATTTTCTTTGTTATGCAAACAATTAATTTTCATTGTTGTAATTTCATCATCATGAATAAATTGCTCTACAGTTTAATTGTGCATGGGGAACATTCCAACAAGCTTCATTTTTGTTATCTAACACCATATTTATTAGTATAATGATATCAAACCTATGTGCCTACATAGAACTCAAACACATTCCTCCACCTATATGTTGTAGGTAACAATAGCCTTATGTGGCTCTTTTTTTAATATGAAAATGTAGCTAGTCAATCCTTAGTAGAGTCAATTACTTACTCCAACATTGTGTGGAAAATCAATATATTGGGCAT
>JASDQU010739113.1:97896-108566 GCA_032191745.1 Picea mariana
AAGAAACCTTTCAAATATTTCCCGTTTACAGGAAGCATTAATATTTTACCCTTTATGTCTTGGAGCATATAGGAGTTAAAACCCAGGATCTTTTCGACGATATATGGTCCAATCCAAAGTGCTTCAAACTTTGTATGCATCGACGGTTTTTCCTTGGCCTTGTTCCAAAGTAACACCAGCTCTCCCTTCTGGAAATTCTTTACAGTTGTGCTCTGATCAAAATATATTTTGACACTCTGCTTCCTTCGAGAAGTTTGATTCAGGGATTTGCTTCGTTCTTCTTCCAACTTCAACAACTGGTTGATTCTCCTTTGGATGGGTGAATTGTCTTATGTATATTTTGTATTAACCACAAAAGTCAATGCATTGAGTTTGAGGGTAATTGGAATCTTCACTTATTTCCCATAAACCAATGTATACGAGGATATCCCAGTGTTTTCCTTTGGATTTGTTCTGCTTTCCCACAATGCATCAGTCAACTTCAGATGCCAATTCCTTTGGTTCTTGTCAATTGTTTTCTTTAGTATCTGAACAAGTGTTTTATTTGTAGATTTAACAAGGCCATTTCCTTATGGATAACAATTTGAATATTGACCCATGATAATTCCATATTCTCCACAAAACTATGTAAACTTCGACTCGATGAAAATCAAACCATTATCTATGATAAATTTATCTGGAACACCAAATCTCGACAGAATATTATCTTTGAGGAACTTAATTAGCTCTTCAGAATCAACTTTCTTTAGTGCCACTGCTTCCTTCCATTTCGTGAAATCATTTGTAGTCATGACAATGTACATATGCCCCTTTCTACACTTCAGATTAATTGGCCCAACAAAATCAAGTCCCCATTGGGAGAACGGTTGTTCTACAATTACGGGATGTAAAGGCATCACAGATCTCTTCATTTTTCCTGAAAACTGCTGGCATGATACACACTTCCTTATCGTGGCATACGAGTATCTGAATATTGATGTCCAGTAGAATCCAGACCTTATTATCTTGTGGGAAGTGGCAGTAGGTACAAAGTGTCAACCGCATATTCCCTCATGAAATTCTCTTATTAGTTCTTGGGATTAGTTTTCATCAATGCATCTCAGTAGTATACCATCATAATTTCCTTAATTTTCTTCGCTCCTTGGAGTTCATAGTGATAGGAAATTTCCTGGACCTTAAGTATAATATAATATCTTCGTACCAATCTGAATCAGCTAATGGTTCTCCTACTGAAATTGAAATCATTCCATCCACATAATCACCATTTGCAATGAGATTGCATAAACCTTGTCCTTTGATAACCTTTAAAGTTTTAATCTCGATATCATATTCTTGTATCTTTGCCAGCCAGTTAGCCCATTTTCCTTCTCTAAATTGTTGATTTAGAAGCATCTTCACTGGCTATGAGGGGACATAGGAAATAACATGGGAGTTCAATATGTACGTCCGAAAATGCGCTACTGCTTTTACAAGAGACAAGGCTTTATTTTCCAGTTCTGGATATCTCAACTCATAGTCATGTAGGGTTTTTCTCATGAAACTTATTGGGAGTTCTTCTCTTTTGGTATTCTTCTAAGTAAAAATAGATGCGACAACTGTCTCTGTAGAAAATAAATAGAATATGAAATCCCTTTGAAAATCCGGACTAATGAGGACTGGAGTTGTGGTGATTGCTCCTTTGATATTATTGAAAGTCTCTTGAGTATCCACTGTCCATTCGAACCTGTGCTCATTTTTCAACAACAAATTGATCAGCTTTACAATACTTGCATAGTAAGGAACAAATCTTCACACAAACTTGATCTTGCCAAAAAATGATTGGACTCTCTTCTTGGATGTCGAGGGGTTGAGCTCATTTATTGATTTAAATCTTTCTGGATCTATGTAAATCCCTTCCTTTCACAAAATGTGGCCCAACAATTTTCCTTCAGTTACGGCGAACAAGCATTTCTTTGGATTTAGAGAGACACCATATAATCTACATCTTTCAAAAAAATTTCTCAAATGATGGATATGATCACCCCTTGTTTTTTAATTCATTGTCAATTAATATTGATAGTCTACCATAAAGTTTCCTATCAACCTGCTAAATGCACGATCCATGGCCCTTTGGAATGTGGCTCTAGCATTCTTCAAACCAAAGGGAATTCTAGCATATGCATATGTCTCCCAAGGTGTGATAAATGTATTCTTTTCCCTATCTTCCTTAGCCACCAAGACTTGGTTATATCTAGAAAAACTATCCAACATGGACATGTAGGCTAATCTAGTGACTTGATGGAGAAGGAATTCCATATTAGGTAAAGGAAAGTTATCCTTTATGCTTGCTCTGTTAAGGTCTCTAAAGTCAACACACATCCGAATTTCCCCAGTATTTTTTCTTACAATCATAGGATTTGAAAGCCAATCGGAGTGTCTAATAAGATAAATTATTCTTTCCTTCTTCAATTTATCCAATTCAATATTTACTAGAGGTTTCAGTTTGTGATTCATTATCCTTATTTTTTCCTTTATTGGCTTTGCTTCTTCCCTCAAAGGATTGATATGCTGGAATATATTTTTATCGTAATATTTCAAATCATCATAGGTCCAAGAGAACACATCAATGTATTCCTTAAACAAGGAAACATATTGATCAACTTCCTCAGTGGTGCAATCAACTCTCAAGTTGACATATTTCAGGGAACTATCAGTTCCAATATTGACTTTTCTTGTCTCTTGCACTTTTTGAATTGAAACTTCTTCAAGGAGATTCTTAGCATGATCATATTTCATAAAAAGAGATTCAGATTGTATACAATCTTTGGGGACAACAGACGAGTGATCGTCTTCATCATCATCATCATTTAACAAAAAAAAATCCAGTTGTTCATCGTTCTCAAATACTTGCAAATATTCAATGTTATCGAGCACAGATGCTCGGAATGTTCTTTCTACTTGAAAATATGTTTTTCTTTGGATATCGTCTGGATTTGACAACGAAGCTGCCAAGGCTAATGAATCTGCCTTGTGATTCTTGTCCCTTGGAATGAAAGAAATGTTGAAGGAACTGAAAGATTTCATCAATTTGTTAACTCTTTTGAAGTATAACTTGAGTCTTTCTTTCTTGATTTTATACTTTTGGGTGACTTGATTAACCACTAACTCAGAGTCGCCAGTCACAAATAGATGTTCTATTTTCATTTCTTGTGTAAGGACCATCCCTTGAATGAAGGCTTCATATTTTTCCTCATTATTAGTGCATGAAAAATCTAGTCGTATAGCATGTGGATGCATAATATTAATTGGATTCGTAAGAACAATCCCAACTCCGCTCCTGAAGATTGAACAGGGTCCATCGAATGACATCCTCCAATATCCTTCAAACATGTATTCTTGATTCCCCATGTCTTGAACTTGCTCTAGTTTTTCATCATGTTCCATGTCTAGGATAGCATAGTTTCCAATACTGTCATCTGTATAATCCTCCATCAATTCATTATCCTTCTTCTTGAAAGAAAAGGGTTTTCTAGGTTCACGGGGAACTTTAATCATTACTCCTTCTTTTCCTAGTAGCATCATACAACTTACATCATTCATTATATATCCCCCAATCATAGATTTCCAATATATTCTCATCACAAGTCCATATGTTGGAGGAAGGTCTACCACAATAATATTGAAAACAATAATGATATGGGGGGTTGTCGTAATCCAAGCGTAAAAATATTTGATCTCTCCATAAGTTGGCACTTTTCTAGAATCAATTGCATATATGCTTTCATCGATTTCATAATACTTAGTGCAACTCATTCCCAATTCCCCCATGACCACCAGTGGAATTATATTATTTGTCGCACCAATGTCAACTAAAAAATTATGTTGTGCAACATCATGATTTTCAATTGAAATGTAAAAGAGAGGAATTTCACCTCTCAGCTTGGCCATTGACTAGCTCTGGCTTTGTTTTGGGCTGGTAACAACAACTTATTCTCTTTCATAAGGATCATCCAACAATTTCAAAATGTTTTGTCTTTGCTGGGGAATCTTCACCACCCCTGTAAAGGGAAAATTTATCCTTAATTTAATTAAGTCCTCTATGACATTATATGTCATTTGAATAGATTTTGACGTTAGGTGTTTCTTTTTACTTCCAATGTTATCTTTCACCTTCTCATTTTCTCTTTTCTCGGTTGTCTTTTATTTTTCTCTTTCTTTTTGGTTCTATTTATCATAATTTCCTTTATTTTTTAGTCTATTTACAAATCCTCTTGTCTTGGAGAAATTTTCTTGCGAGTTGGGATCATTTTCGCCCTCTACAAATATATACATGGACGTCTCGCATATGTCCATATGCACAATTTCAAAGCTTTCATCAGGTGAGTAATAATTATCTTGCTCAATTAATTTCTCTCCATACACATCATCCAAAACATCTGCATTAGGAGTAGGTTTCCTGGGAACCCTTGGTCTTTGCGGATTATCTATGTTCTCAAACATCACTCTATTTTCTTGGGGAGGGTTCCTTCTTTCCTCTAGGATTGGAATTCTTGGATTTTCCACGTAATTATCTCCCATTCTTAGTCTAGTTATCACATTTTTCATTTGCTTGATAGTTATATTCATCTATGCAATTTCAATTCTTTCTTATTTTCCTGTGCCACTACATGGTCAACCTTTACATCAGGTATGGTTCCCTTGAAAAATCATACTCCCATCATTTGGTTTTGAGACGATCGTGGATTGAATTCTTCATTCTTTCTTGAACTGGAAGCTCCTTGATTATCAATACTTAATCCTCCTAGTTGTATTTGTATTTTTCCCAGTATAATGTCTGGGTTGGCACCCATTTCAATCATAATTTCTTCCATCTTTGTGGCTTTAGTCATTGCCTCCTCCAAGGTATCCATTTGAGAAGTTCTGATAGCATATTTCACATTCGGGGGCATTGCATTATTATAACAACTGAGAATGACAGGGTCATTCGGTCTTTTATCTTTTAGAATCTTACTCAAGGTTTTATTGAACCTGAGATTGAAATCTTGTATCCGTTCATTCTTCCTCAAACCAATCTGGGTGAAATCGATGAGAAGGGTATGATAAGTAATTGGAGGGGCGAACATAGTCAATAACATAGCTTCGAGGTCATTAAATGAGCGAATTGATTTACTGGGTAATTTCGTATACCATTCATATGTTCTTCCTCATAAGGTTTGCAGAAACAACCTTACCATGACATCGTCATACTCAACATGGTGAA
The DNA here is from genome assembly GCA_032191745.1 of Picea mariana. Classification (NCBI taxonomy): domain Eukaryota; kingdom Viridiplantae; phylum Streptophyta; class Pinopsida; order Pinales; family Pinaceae; genus Picea; species Picea mariana. The sequence goes on from JASDQU010739113.1 coordinate 103,136, forward strand.
AATCACAAACATCAAGAAACAAGTGTAGATGCCTCTTTGCATCAATTGCTCCATCTCCAGAAAATTCCTTCAGGGTACCCTTTGGGAGAACATGGAGATCATGTTTCTCTCCTATAATATTTAGAGGGGAATCTCTTACCCTCCTTCGATTTTCAAATCATGGGTTTCATTGATTTCTTGTAGCATCTCTTCCACCTCCTTCTCTCTCCTCGTGATGCTCATCTCATGGTTGTTCATTTCTTGTTGCCATGTCTGTAGATGTTCCAAAGATGTGACTTATGCTTCTTAGAGTAAAAGGTTTCTATCTTTTACTTCTGGTAATGGGTCCTTTGTACTCTTCCATCTTCAATCTCGACCGTGTACTTGTGCTTCTCTAGCTAGCCTTTGATTTCTTTGGTCTTGTCGCTCTTCTCTCCTCTATCTCCAAAGGATTTCTCTTTCTTGTTCTTGGACCAAGGTTTGAAAATACCTTTCTAAATATTCATGAGTTTCGTTTGTCAATATTACCAAGTTTTATAGTTGATATAAAATTCTTCGTTGGTTGTTCAATCTAATTTTCGGGTGGGGTTGATCATCTTGGGCCAAAGTCATATATTTTTCAAAAATGCTAGACCACGTTCCAAATTTCAGTTCATTCCCCAGTATGGTCGCCAAAAATTTTGACGCTTGAATCCATTAGGACCGAAACAACAACCTCACAAGGATGTAAATCCCCCTGCATTTTTATAGAGGTGGTACTCCTCTTCAGATTTTCTTGGAATTTCTATATATTCAAAATCTGGGACTTTGACAGAAGTCCATCGTAGCAATTCAAAGAAACATAAATATTGTGAGAAAATAAAAGTAAAATGTGTTTGTTTTCTTTTTAAAGAAAGTTCCTGAGAAAGGACCAGTAATCACACACTTCACACATTTAAAATGAATAAGCAAAATTTCCTCACATCCATCATAGTTTAAGATAAAGATTTTTTATCACATAAAATAAAAAAGAAGATGATTTGCATGCATAAGATAACTTTAACAGAGTGGACACATGGGCATATCAAATAAATATAATGATAGATCAACCTCAAATACTTTATATTCTGAAAACATGGTTACAAAGCACAGTCCAGATTGTTTCCAAAGTAGCTCTCCTGAAATTTCTAAAACATATATATTTTGTTACATATTCTTTGAAATTTTAAATTGTGTTTGTCTTAAAGACTGGGATTGGGGCTCGGACCATAAAGAAAATAAATACAAGAAATAATATTTTAGAAGGAACACGGTGGGCGGTGGAAGAACAACAAGACCTGGTAAGAAGAAAAGAGGATTTATCAGTCTTCGGTTAAACCTTTCTAGTGAAAGAAGTGAACAACCAGATGAAGGACTTGGTAAAGAAAAAAAAGGATATAATCAGCATAAACTTACTATGATGGTCTCTCATGTCTTTTCATTTGCTTTTTGATGTCCTTTTATTGTTTTCATCAACGGTTACGTGAACTGTCTCAACTGCTTCTTGCCCTTTATTGGTCAATTTATCGATAACTTTCTTGAACCATTCTTCAATGTAACTTTTCATTGGTGGCACGTTGATTTCATGCTGGATTTTAATATTGAACAACTCTCCCTCCAAGTCTCTTAGATCAAGGGAAATTCCATGTAATGTTTCTTTAATATCCTAATTTTTTATGAAGTAATACAATATCCATTTATCTATGGCGTCCTCATCATATTCAATTATACCATAGAATTTTCCAATTCACGATCCTTTAAAAATTTCAACTTGCTCATCAAATTGTTGTTTTGTTAGGAACAACGAGTTAAGGATCAACCTGGGATCTTGGAATTCATTAGTTCTTCCAGCTAGGTCCACCTCTGTGAGCCTTTTGAACAGTTCTTCCCTCCTTGTTATGTCTTGGTTGCACGCTTGAACAATGTTATTCAAGTTCTTTATTTTTTCTTTCCAGCAGGCGTTCAACTGCTTGATCCAACCTGGAGAGGGAAGGTCTTCCTCTCTTCTCCTTAGCTCTGACATGTTGGAAACTTTAACACCAAAGGGTACCACAACATCAAGGTAAAATCCTTCTTCATTTTTTAGGTCATCATGTAAATACTCATGGAAGGCATGCGCCCTCGAGCCAAAATAAATCATGTTCTTTTAAATTTCCCAAGCTTATGTGATCAGTTCCATTCTTTTCTTGATATTATTTTCCACGTAGCTCCTGTATGATGTGAGTAAGATCGAGAATCCTTTTAATTTAACAGCAGGCATGGTGGGTCCAACAATTTCCAAAGGTATGGAAAGAAGTGGTAGAGGCATCAAAGTCTCTTCCAGTTCCTTAATCCTTTCCTTTAACTTTGTATTTTCCGCTTCGAGACCACCAATGGAGTCGTCCAATGCATCGTCGGTTTCTCTATGGATTCTAGAAATATGGTAAGGCCACATATTTCTTAGGTTAACCTATAAACGAGATTTCCATTTTTTATTCTTCACATCACTCTTCTCAATAATTAATTTCTTAGATTCGTTGTCAAAGACATCGCTATGAAATACAAATGACTCTTTTTCATCGAAGGTCTCATTCTCAACAATTTCCAATGACGGATTCTGGTGGGTCGTGCCTCCTGGCTGATCAATGTTAGGAAACATTTTCTCTATGTCATCCTTGATCTCCATATCTTTGAGGGAGAAACTGTTGATGTCACTTTCGACACAATGCTCTTCTTTCTCTTGTACAATATTCTTCCTCAGAGGAAGTTTATATGAGATTTCATTTTTTCCTAGAGGAGGGTTCTTGTCTCCTCCTCCACCTGAACTACTATTGATCACTTTTCTAGATGGGTGGGCCTTTGGAGCACTGCTCTGAGGTGTTGTAGTCTTAGGAGTAACAGTTGGGGGCTGGGAACTCTTCTCATTGGGACCCTTTCCTTTATGTTTGTAAAATTCATTGGTATTGAGTACTGCCTCCAAGTTGCCCACAGTGTGAATAGGAGTGCCCAAGTTATTATCTTCTTCTTCTCCTAGAACAGTGTGGATAAATGAATTGCTAAAACCCACTGTTAACATATGTTCCACAAAAAAATTGTTAGGGTCAAACCCTTTTATCATTTCATCATACTTGAGATTCAGGTTGTGGAAGTGGTTTGCAAATTCTTCGATTTTGTTCATACTTTTGAATACAAAGTCCCCAATTTTCCAAGGCAAGGGTATGAAATGATTTTTTCATTTCTAATGAAAAAAGGGTATCCAGAAATTATATTTCCTTGCAACTTTTGTAATGAACATTATGTCAGATATATGGCATGGAATAAAGGAGGGATTTTCCTTAGAACCTAAAATCCTGATAACATTGTAATTCTCCATTTGCTTCAAGGTCCCCTTTTTATCCAGGAATTTACTTGTCTGGGCGAATATTCTTGGAGTATCTTTTCCAAACAACAATCCTTTAAAAACCGAGAAAAAGTCGTTGAAAAAATCATAAAAAAATAGGGAAGCTTTGTGCCTCCATAATACTTGGTACCAAAAGGTCACTGGGTCAAATTCACAATTCAACTTCTTGTAGATAAATAATTTAGGAAATTGATAGCAATGTGCTATCGCAAATACCAAATAAGAGGCCATAAAGAATTTCTTATCATTTTTGTATTGTGACAATTGGGAAGAGATTTCAATGGAAATTAGTTTTCCCTAATTGAAAATGTCTTGCTCCTTGACAGTGAAATATAAGATATAAAGAATCATACGAGAAATATTGCCAGTATTTTCTTGGTCGATCACTCTAGTGAATAACCAAGGAATTTCCCGAATGGGGTTTTTGAACGAGTTGACCTACAACCTGGTAATATCTTCAGGGATGGCCGCAAAATTCTCCAAAAATTCAGGCAAGAGGTACAGGTCGTTGTCATGCTTTTTCAAGAAGTCCCTGCAATCTTCACCTTTTAAGGTGAGTGTTGGCTCTGCGATTTTTATCATTTTAGAGAACACTTGAGGTGAAAGTGAGACGGCAGAATGGTCTTGAAGTTGAATAATCCGTTGAATTGGTATATATTTATTAGTGCACTAGGCAATCAGTTCCTTGCAGTCAAAAACCTCAGGAACACAGCCTTCATGAGCAATTTTGGATGTCCAAATTACTTCCTTCTGAGAAGAAGGGGATGAATAGTAACAATATGCTCTAGACCACTAAAATTTCTGGTCCTCGCGCCCAAAAATGTTCGAAGTATCCTTGCAAAACTGTTGTCAAGTTGTTGCTACCATAAGTTGACGAGAGCATTCGTTTAATCCGGATAATATTTGAAATGAGAAATTGAGGGATATAATATAATATTTTGTTAATCGTGCTTTAATGTGCTTTAACAAGCAATCTCCTCGAGCCCCTCACTTATTAGTGACGATATTTACAGGACCTGAATGATGAGTTATTAGCATTAAACCATAGTAAATGCATATTGGGAAAAGTGCAAAGTGTTGCATTATTGAGGGGGGGTCAATCAGTAATAGAGAAATAGAATCATTTTTAACCATATAATGCAAGTGTTATATCAGTGTAGCATTATCATCCAATAATTGCAGAGTAAATAAACAATGAACAAATGAGTAATCATACAAATACACAGTACACGAAATATTTTTTCTTATATGTATTGAATAATTACATTCATTGGAAGCACCAACTTCCTTTGTTTTCCAGTTGCAACTGGAAGGAGGCTCCAATCCCCTATTTTCTTAGGCTACAACCTGAGGGAAGCTCCAACTCCCCAATTCTCTGGCTACAACAAGAAGGAGGATACAACCCCCTATGTTCTTCGACTACAATCAAAAGGTGGCTACAACCACCTGTCCTTGCCCCGTCCAACTGCCCTAAAATATAAATGCCAAATGTAGAAAATCTATCACTGTCACTGAATCAACCATTGTCACTGTCAACCTGTACCAATAACCTGTAACAACCTGTACCAATCAACCTACACCAAACAACTTGTACCAATAACTTGAACAAACATGTACCATGCATCAACTGCACATCAACTATGACTCATCAAGATGTACCAACATCATCAACTATACACCTCATGTATGTGCCAACTCATCAACTACTTGTCTCAACCATGTACCCAACATGTACCTCAACCATATACCAAAGACATACACCAATATAACTATAAAAAATTCATCACTCTATCCATAAACCAAATACCATAAACCTTTGCATCAAACCATGTGCCAAAACCTCATTGTTATGTAGCCTCAAGCTAAACCAACAACTTCAACAACACATCACAACCAAAAGACCAATACCCATATGCCAAATACCAACAACAAAATACTAACTGTATCCCTCAACAAATCTGATATATGCAGCAATATTGAACATCCAATACCATCTCAAGAGATAAACCCTAGCTCACAAAACATACCTCAAACAAGATGTGCCATATCTCTCAT
>JASDQU010739113.1:108666-128160 GCA_032191745.1 Picea mariana
CCCAGTTTCTTTTGTCCATTTATTTTACTTCTTCTATACTTACCCAAATTGCCCTTTTCTTTTCTCCCTTTCTAGTTACTATACTTAGTCATTTTTCCGAAAATGGCGGGTTCGCGGGTTGGTGGACTCGTGGAACCTCATCTCCATCCATACTCCCACATAATGAGTCCGACCGACCACCACATTATCCTATACTTAGCCGTTTCTGTAGTCACGGGTTCTTGGGTTCAAGCTTTCATATCCCATGTTCCACGACATACATTTTGCACCCAAAAGATCCACGATCTAAATTTTGACCATCATACTCCCCCAAATCCTAAGTATCTCACCTCTCCTATATTGAGTCAGACCGACCACATTACAATACTTAGCCAATTTTTGACCTTTTGCAATCACAGGTTGGCGGGTTCAAAAAAATTCCCAAATCCTAATTGCTCTCGTCCGTCCCCGCCACCTTCACACTTTTCCCAATATACATTTAGTATGGTTTAATGATAATAACTCATCATGTAGGTACCATAAATATCATCATTAATAAGAAAGGGGATCGAGGAGATTGATTGTTAAACCACATTAAAGCATGATTTGTGGAAGATTATATTATATCCCTCAAGTTCTCATTTCAAATATTATCTAGATTAAGAGAATGCTCTCGTCAACTTATGGCAACAACAACTCAACAACAACTCTGCAGAGATACTTTGAACATTTTTGGGCATGAGAACTATAAATTTTAGTGGTCTAGAGCATATTGTTACTATTCATCTCCTTCTGCTAAGAAGGAAGTAATTTGGACGTTCGTAATTGCTCGTGCAAGTTGTTTTCCTGAGGTTTTTTACTGCAAGGAACTGGTTTCCTGGTGCGCTAAAAAATATATACAAATTCAAAGGATTATTCAACTTCAAGACCATTTTCCCGTCTCACTTTCACCCCAAGTGTTCTGTAAAATGCTAAAACTCCCAGAGCCAACAATCACCTTCAAAGGTGAAGATTATAGGGACTTATTGAAAAATCATGAAAACAACCTAGACCTCTTGCTTGAATTTTTGGAGAATCCTGCAACCATCCCTGAAGATATTACCAGGTTGCAGGTCAACTCATTCAAAAACCCATTTCGGGAAATTTCTTAGTTATTCACCAGAGTGACTGTCCAAGAAAATACCACCAATATTTCTCGTATGATTCTTTGTATCTTATATTTCACTGTCAAGGAGAAAGCCATTTTCGATTGGGGAAAACTAATTTCCATTGAAATCTCTTCCCAATTGTCACAATACAAAAAGGATAAATGGCCTCTTATTTGGTATTCACGATAGCACATTGTTGTCAATTTCCTAAATTGTTTATCTGCAAGAAGGTGAATTGTAAATTTGACCCAGTGACCTTTTGGTACCAAGCGTTATGGAGGCACAAAGCTTTTGTGCATTTTTATGAAGTTTTCAATGAATTTGTCTTAATTTTTAAAGGATTGTTGTTTGGAAAAGATACTCCAAGAATATCCTCCCAGGAAAGTAAATTCCTGGATAAAAAGGGGACCTTGGAGCAAATGGATAATTACAATGTTATCAGGATTTTTGGTTCTAAGGAAAATCCCTCCTTTCTTCCATGCCATATATCTGACAGAATGTTCATTACAAAAGTTGCAAGGAAATATAATTTCTGGCTACACTTTTTTCATGAGAAATGAAAAAATCAATTCATACCCTTGCCTTGGAAAATTGGGGACTTTGTATTCAAAAGTATGAATAAAATCGATGAATTTGCAAACCACTTCCACAACCTAAATATCAAGTATGCTGAAAGGATAAAAGGGTTTGACCCTAATGGAGTTTTTGTGGAACATATGTTAAGAGTGGGTTTTAGCAATTCATTTATCCACACTATTCTAGGAGAAGAATAAGATAATAACTTGGGTGCTACTATTCAAATTGCTGGTGACTTGGAGACGTTACTCAATACCAATGAATTTTAAAAACATAAAAGAAAGGGTCCTAGCGAGAAGAGTTCCCAGTCCCCAACTATTACTTCTAAGACTAAAACACCTTAGAGCAGTGCTCCGATGACCCACCCTTCTAGAAAAGTGATCAATAGTGGTTCAAGTGGAATAGGAGACAAGAACCCCCCTCAAGAAAAAAATTGAAATCCCACATAAACTTCCTTTGAGGAAGAAGAGCAAGAATATTGTACAAGAGGAAGAAGAGCATGGCGTCGAAAGTGACATCAACAGTTTCTCCCTCGAAGATATGGATCTCGAGGTTCACATCGAGAAAAATTTTCCTAACATTGATCAGCCAGGAGGCGCGATCCACCAAAATCCGTCATTGGAAATTGTTAAGAATGAGACCTTCGATGAAGAAGAGTCATTTGTATTTCAGAGCGCTATCTTTGACAACGAATCTAAGAAATTAATTATTGAGAAGAGTGACGTGAAGAATAAAAAAGGGAAATCTCGTTGAGAGGTTAACCTAAGAAATATGCGGCCTTCCCAGATTTCCAGAATCCATAGAGAAACTGATAATGGATTGGATGAATCCATTGGTGGGATTGAAGCAGAAAATACAAACTTAAAGGAAAGGATTAAGGAACTGGAAGAGAACTTGATGCCTCTACCACTTCTTTCCAGCTCTTTGGCAATTTTTGGACCCACCATGCCCGCTGCTAAATTAAAAGGATCCTCAAGCTTACTCACATCATCCAGGAGCCACGTGGAGAATAATATCAAGAAAATAATGGAACTGATCATAGAAGCTTGGGAAATTTCAAAGAACATGATTTCTTTGGCTCGAGGGCGCATGCCTTCCATGAGTATTTACAATCTGACCTAAAAAATGAAGGTTTTTACCTTGATTATGTGGTACCCTTTGGTGTTAAATTTTCCAACATGTGAGAACTAAGGAGAAGAGAGGAGGACCTTCCCTCTCCAATTCGAATCAAGCAGTTGAACGCCTGCTGGAAATAAAAAATAAAGAACTTGAATAACATTGTTCAAGTGTGCAACCAAGCCATAATAAGGAGGGAAGAACTATTCAAAAGGATCATGGATGTGGACCTAGATGGAAGCAATAACGAAGTCCAAGATCCCAAGTTGATTCTTAACTCGTTGTTCCTAACAAAACAATAGTTCGATGAGAAAGTTGAGATTTTTAAAGGATTTTCAATGGAAAAATTCTATGGTATAATTGAATATGATGAGGACGCCATGGATAACTTGCTATTGGATTACTCCGTAAAAAATAAGGATATTGAAGAAACATTACATGGAATTTCCCTTGATCTAAGAGACTTGGAGGGTGAGTTGTTCAATATTAAAATCCGACATGAAATCAACGTGGCACCAATGAAAGTTACATCGAAGAATGGTTCAAGAAAGCTATCGATAAACTGACCAATGAAGGGCAAGGAGCAGCTGAGACAGTTCCTGCAACTGTTGATGAAAATGATAAAAGGACATCAACAAGCAAAAGAAAATACATGAGATACCATCATAGTAAGTTTATGCTGATCATATCCTTCTTTTTCTAAATTATCAAGTCCTTCATCCAGTTACTCCACCTCTTTCACTAGAAAGGTTTAACCGAAGACCAATAACTCCTCTTTTCTTCTTACCAGGTCTTGTTGTTCTTCCATCGCCCACCGTCTTCCTTCTAAAATATTATTTATTGTATTTATTTTCTTTATGGTCCGTGGGAGCTCCAATCCCAGTATTTAAGACAATCGCAATTTAAAATTTCAAAGAATATATAACAAACTATATATTTTTTAGAAATTTCAATAGAGCTACTTTGGGAACAATCTCGACTGTGCTTTGTAACCATGTTTTCAGAATATAAAGTATTTGAGGTTGATCTATCATTATCTTTATTTGAGATTCCCATGTGTCCACTCTGTTAAAGTTCTCTTATGCATGCAGATCATCTTCTTTTTTATTTTATGTGATCAAATTTTTTTATCTTAAACTATGATGGATGTGAGGAAATTTTGCTTTTTTGCTTTAAATTTTTTAAGTGTGTGATTCTTGGTCCTTTCTCAGAAACTTTCTTTAAAAAGAAAACAAAAACATTTTCCTTTTATTTTCTCGCAATATTTATGTTTCTTTGAATTTCTACGACGAACTTCTGTCAAAGTCCCACATTTTGAATATATAGAAATCCCAAGAAAATCTAAAGAGGAGTACCACCTCTATAAAAACGCAGGGGGATTTACATCCTTGTGAGGTTTCCATTTCGGTCCTAACAGATTCAAGCGTCAACTTTTTTTGCAACCATAATGGGGAATGAACTAAAATTTTGAACCTGGTCTAACATTTTTGAAAAATATATGACTTTTCACCAGGCTAATCAACCCCACCTAAAAATTAGATTGAACAACCAATGAAGCATTTTACATCAGCTATAAAACTTGGTAATATCGACAACCGAGACTTGTGAATATTTAGAAATTTATTGGAAAACCTTGGTCCAAGAAGAATAAAGAGAAATCCTCCGGAGACAGAGGAGAGAATATTGACAAGACCGAAGAAATCAAAGGCTAGCTAGAGAAGCACAAGGACACGGTCAATATTGAAGCTGGAAGAGTACAAAGGACCCATTACTAGAAGTAAAATCAAGAAACTTTGTATTAAATTTGCATATATTAATTTCAATTTCTACAACGAACTTTTGTCAAAGTCCCACAGTTTGAATATATATAAATCCTAAGAAAATCTAAAAAGGAGTACCACCTCTATAAAAACGCAAGGGGATTTACATCCTCGTGAGGTTTCCGTTTCGGTCCTAACGGATTCAAGCATCAACAATAGCATGTATATTTGTTTCTATATTGATTTTCAATCTACAACAAAAATGAATCATATTGATCTAATTGATTTGTGATTTCTGTTGGGAATATAGGAGGAACAAACAATGGGTCAAAAGTTTGATCTTGGTTTCAATACCAAGCCATTATTTGTTGCTTGGTTTAACACCCTCACACTCCCAACATATTCAACCATTCTTTGTATGTTGGTTATGATATATTCCCAACGTTTTTAATGCTCTTCAACCCACCAATTTGTCCCTACAACCATTGTATGGCATTGTGATACTGAAATCACGTCGTTGTGGTAACTTTGCATATCCACCCACATGGTAATAAAAAAAGGTGTGCATATGTTGTGTTGATCACTGTTTTTGGGACATGTTGATAGTAAAATATTGTAAGAATTGGTTGTTCTCAATTACAACCATTCAATTATTTAATGGTTTGTTAATTGCTTGGCATATATAATTAATCACAGATGCATTTCATTAGATAATTCTAATTCCCATGAAATGATGGAATATGTAATTCATGCCTAATATGTTGATCTCCCACACAATGATAGAGTAAGTAATTGAATCTACTAAGGATTGATTGGTTGTTTTTGAAAATTAAAAAAAAAGCCACAAAACATTGTTGTTACTTACAATGTATGGGCAGAGGAATGTGTTTGAGTGTCTCGTTGGCATAAAGGTTTGATTTCATCCTACTAACCAATATGGTTTTTGATAACAAGAACAAATATTATTGGAATGTTGTGTATACAAAATTAAATTATAGATCCATTCATTCATGGTGATGAAATTACAATATGATAGTTAATTGTTTACATAATAGAGACAATCAAACTCAATCGCATTTTTATTCCACATAAGCATCCATCTTCATGAGATAGATGGACCATAGGCCTATCATTTATAGATCATATTGGTATCAAAGTAGGATTTTCAAAGACCTTAAGGTAGTTTCCATGGGAAAATATTTGAAGACGTAGAGGTTGGAAGAGTTAAGAGATTTCGATAGGCAGATCCAAGAGGAAAGTTAATATTGGAGGAAGAAATCACATGAGGTGGAAAAATAATGTTCCAACTGCTAGGACTCCTTCACCACCATGAGAGAAGAATTAGAAAAGAGAATATTGCAACTCTTGCAATTGGGGGAGAAATTCACTTAAGTAGATAATTGGCAAGAGGAGAGGTTCATTGAAATGAATACTCATCTATACCAAAATTTGACAAAAAAGGAAGATACATTGGAGAAGCTATGGGTAGATATCCAATAAATTGATAAATCCCCTTTCACTTCTACTATAGAAGCCAAATCCATGATAGAGTCAAGCATGGTAAACTCACCTTCCAAGATCCTTCCTCAAGATCCCTTTAGTGATTTTGAAAAGCACACTAGAGGCATTGGTTCCAAGTTATCAACAAAAATGAGCTACAATGGATAAGGGACATGTAAGAAAGGCCAAGAGATTGTGGTCCCATTTTATCTCAGCAAATGCCCAAGTATGAAGGCCTAATATTCAATGGGAAAGAAGAAAACACAAGTTCATCTCAAACCACCCTTTTCAAGGCAAGAGGAACCATAAAACAAGTCAATCCCAAAGAGGAAAATGAATATGGAAAAGAAGTGGGAAATATGCCACTCAAATATTCTTGTAGAATCTTGGAAGAGGGAATAAAATAGATGATTCCACCACCCAAATATGCTCCAACACTTGGGGGACCAAGAAATCAAGCTAGTAAGCATTATCACAAACTATAAAGGCATGGCATGGTATATTTGGTTTGTTTCTATTGCAATAAAATAGGTTATAAGCCTAGCAATTGTTGTCACTCTAGAAGGTCAAGTATCCCATCTAGGAACTATTGTTACTATTGGAGATTGATTGGACATTGGGAGGCCAAATGGAGGCTTCACCTGGAATTCCATCCCAAGAATAAAATAACCAAGATTAAATATTGGAGAGTCAAGTTCAAGGGGAAAAAGGAGTTTCTTGCACCTGTAACCAAAGGAGTAGTGGTTTTCCAATGGCCTATTGAAATATAGAATACCATCTCTAGCCATGAGATGGAAAATAGGCCCATGCAAAAGGTATACCCTATTCATCTCCTATATTTTTTTCCTACTATGGAGGCACCCTTTCTTGGAGATCTCCCAAATATTTCTTGATGGAAGCATAGGAGGTAGACACATATATGTAGATAAGAAGATGGAAGGAGTTTAATATTTTATGGATCAAAATACTCCAAATGGGGAGGTGTCATTTGAAATGGATCCTCCAAATAGTCTTTGTGTTTAACTTTATAATAACAATTTAATTTTGCAAATTTTTTCCAAGAACCAAAGGCCATGGAAGATGAAAATAATCATCTGATGGTTAGCCTTCTATGGTAGCTCTATTAAAATAGTGTTGTTGGAAATCAAATGAGAGAGAAAGAGGAAGAGGAGAGAAAGAGAGCTTGAGATGAAATGAAGAACAAGGGAAGTATCAGAAAATCAAGGACTCAAAAGAAGAAGCATGTTCTAAGATCAAAGTTTGTCTTTGATCCAAAGTGATATGCAATGTTTCATGTGATAAGAATTCATTTAAAATTTTCTTGAGAATACACAACTCAACATCGTAACCATTTCCTAAGCATAATAAAATACCCCATCAAATGTTGGTTTTCCTATTTTGGTTTATAGGGTAAAAGTTTTGTGTCTATAATGCATTTGAATTCTCTGTGGTTGCCTTATTTCTCTATGAATGGGATTTGTCTTTGAGGTTTGGTTCAATTTCTGGATATGCATGTGTGTTTATTATTTGTTGTGTTTTTATGGCATAGATCCATCCCCATCATGTTCATTTAGAGTTGTTGATAAGAATACACCACATGTATATTCATTGCTCTATTTATTTTCAATATACAAAAAAATGAATAAGATCGGTCTATTTGATTAGTGATTTCTATTAGGAATATAGGAGACAAAAATGATGGATCAAATTTTACTCTTGGTTTAAATACCCGACCATTATTTATTTCTCGGTTCAATTCCCTGATACTCCCAATGCATTCACCCATTCATTGTATGTTGGTTATGATGCATTCCCTGTGTTCTCAATGCTCCTCTACCCACCAATGCATCCCTACAACAATCATATAGGTAATCCTTTGCATCGAATTTTGATATCCAAAGAAACATAATATCCCCACATTGTTCATTGTGGTAACTCTGAACAAACACCCACATGGTAATAAAAAGGTGTGCATACTGTATGTTAATCACTATTGTTGGGAAACGTTGACAACATAAACCTATATGAATTGGTTGTTCTCATCTACAACCATTCAATTATATGGATTATTAATTGCTTGGCATATAGAATTAATTGTAGGTGCATTACATTATATGATGCTAATTCCCACACAATGATGGGATATGTAATTCATGCCCAATATATTGATTTTCCACACAATGTTGGAGTAAGTAATTGACTCTACTAAGGATTGACTAGCTACATTTTCATATTAAAAAAAGAGCCACATAAGGCTATTGTTACCTACAACATATAGGTGGAGGAATGTGTTTGAGTTCTATGTAGGCACATAGGTTTGATATCATTCTACTAATCAATATGGTGTTAGATAACAAAAATGAAGCTTGTTGGAATGTTCCCCATGCACAATTAAACTGTAGAGCAACTTATTCATGATGATGAAATTACAACAATGAAAATTAATTGTTTGCATAACAAAGAGAATCCAACTCAACTTCTTTTGTATTCTGTAGAAGGATGCATGTTGATCAAATGTATATGCCATAGGCCTATCATTTATGGATCAAAACCAAAGTGTTGGAATGTCTTTTATATATGGTTTACAATTTTGTCCTAAGAGATGTGACTTTCTCATCTAAGATTTGATGGAATTCTCGTGTAATTTGGAACCTTTGTAAATCCCATCTATATCCTTCAACCTCATGGAGCTACCATTGACAATGAACAAATTTGCAACATCTCTAGCTATTTCTTCATACATATACTCTATCAAGACACCACTATTAAGTGAGTAATGGTGTACCTCAAATCTACCCTCTACCTAGTTACCCTCCTTGTTGTCTATGCCCTTAGCTTTACCAACCTTCAATTAGTGATTTGGACCTACAAATATTAAAAAAATAGATGACCAAATTAATTGGGGTGGTATATTTGGCACTTACCCTTAGGCCCAAAATGGTCTCAACTCAATTTTTTCTCCTAGATGTAGAGGTTGATTACAAATCCTTCTAGGATGCCCATGGTTGGATGCGATGTTGGCAATCCTATGCACATTCCTAAGATAGTTCTTGTTTCCCCACAAAGGGAAGACTTATGTAGTCAATCATAACCCAATGTTTTAATCTATAGTACATAAGTCTTCAACATACTTGTAACCCTAGGTCTCATAAGTGTATACTTCCACATTCATTCACCATGAGGGTTCCTATGCCAAAGATAAAACCTCCTTCTCCCCTTTTCGACCCTCCTTTGCCTCATCCCATGATTTTGTTCATCAATGAGATATTCAATGACACAAATTATGAGATCCCTTCCATTTATTTTATCCCTGAAGTCCCTCTCGAGTTGATGGTAACCATCACCCCTACCCTTGTTTATATCCACACATATTTAATGGGGTTGACATTGTACGACCCTATGCTTTCTTTTTCTTCTTTTCATTTATTTCTTAAATTATTAAATCATATGTAAAAAATCATATGTTTGTGTACATAAATTCACATAACAAACAATATAATTGTATCAAAAATTCACAAGCTTTTCATGTGTGTGTGTGTGTGTGTGTGTGTCAGTTTTACAACCTTAAGGCCATTATTTTGAACTAGCACGACGAATGGTGTATCATGAACTTACACACACACACACACACACACACACATGCCTAAGTTCATGATACATCATTTATCATGCTAGTTCAAAATAATGGCCTTAAGGTGACATACATCTATATATACATCATTAAAAGAGACAAAATTGTGTTGTGCAATTCAAGCTCCCTCAACACTTTTCCTCTATGATCCCCTTTGTTGGAATACTAAGAGGGGGGTGAATCATACATAATTATCATTAATTTATTTTACCAAAGTTTTTTTTAATAAAAATATGTTATTTACCAACAGTTAATCATGCAATTCACCATACACAAAGATTTAACGTAGAAACCCAAATGGGATAACAAAAAATTCTTTATAACAAAATTTGTAAGCACTAAATTACAACAAAAACCAATCTGCAATAATATTTACAGAAACCAACCTACAGGGGACATCAATCCCCTTACTGAGCACCAACTCAACCAATGGGAACCAACCCACATAATTATTTTTCACATGCACCAATCTGTAGGAGACACCAATCCCCTTCCTTGCTCCACCCTGCCACCCTTAAAAAATTGTAATTCCTAGTTTTCTTCAAAAAACCTCTCCAACATGCTTCATCCTCTGTGTCATCAAACTTCAAATCATATTCATCACATCCATGATTTTGTATGAACCTCAGAGCCACACTTATTCACACCACCTTCATCATGCACACACTTTAAAATGATTGTTTCTTTGCAATTTATAGACCCCAATTCTTCAATAATTTGTCTTCATAATAAAAATTGTGCTTGTGAGGTCGTCTCTAGATCTTCATAAAAAAACGAGCTCGAAATCCTTCAAAATTCCTTCCATGTCTAATGCATGGGCTTGCTTACAGTTCTCAATCACTCAATAATCGTTGGATCTTCCTCCAATTCAAATCTTGAATGTCGATCTTCTTGTTGCCCATTCAATCAATAAAATCTTACGCAATTCCCCTTCGACACTCAACAACTGTCCGATTTGGATCCTGGATTGATCTCATCTGTTGATCTTATTATTTCCACATAACATAAATACAAAAAATAGTAACCATCCGATCATTCCTAAATAAATATCAATTGATAGATATGGTCCCTTGGCCACATTTAATCTCAGTCGTCAATTTGTTCCCATGTTCACTGTCTCATCGGGATATCGGACCCCCAAGCCTTCACCTTTTCTTCCACGTGGACCATTCACAATTTTACACCTATCACTAATGTGATCACCCTTCTTTGTATACCTCGCGTAAGTTTCTTTGGTGGGACCCATGTATATCTACGGTTGTCATCACATCTTGTTCACACTCCGACCAACGATCTATATTGCTCCTTAGAGCTCCTTCATCGGAGTACCTCCACGACAGATAACACAATATACTCCAACCAATGCTTCTCCAATGGACGATCTAGATCTCTCGATATCTCCTCTGATGAACGATTAGATTTTATCATTACTCCCACTCTGGTGGATGATCCATATTTCCTTGCTATAGCTCCGATAGATCAACAGTTCTTGTTAATTCAAAGTTTTGGAGTCCTTGTGCAACCTTGCATTCTGATGGATGGTCTAGATATCTCATGCATCCACTCCCATTTACGATCTAGATCAATCCTCATATTTCCTTTGTCACAGTGCCTCCACTGCAAGCAACCCAATCTATTCTGAGCAATGCTTCTCTGATGAACGATGTAGATCTGTTTAACAGACTATGACCAACAATCAAGGTCTTCTCCAACCAAACCTTCCAAGGGATCTACGACTCTGTACTTGATGACACATGGATCAATCATTCTGCTACACATGGCATTGACTTGGTAATTGACTTCATGATGATGTCATCACAACTTATGATTCTTGTTTGTACACCATGCTGACTTGGAACTTTGACATGTGGTTCTGTACAGTACGTTACATGTGGTTTCTCTAGTGTCTTACTTACATCATCCCGTCGTGTCCTCCACGTGGAATCCTTCCATGTGTATTGGATGATGTGGCATCTCCAAGCCTATGAAATCATCCCTTCCTCTTGCTATGATCTATCGCTATGCTGACTTGGCATTGGGCACATGGAATTGTCCTTGTTGCTTACGTGTCCTTCTAGGAGTCATCAATTTAACTTATCCAAGGTTGATTTCTATCATTAATTACTCCATCATCGATGATAGTGTCTCTGTCGGAAACTTGCTCACAAGTCTTGATTGTCTCGACTCGACGATATTGGGCCCCACTTTCATCTAGTTCCAATCACTGCCATCAATATAGATAAGATATTTATACCTGTCTCCATTGCAATGGATTTACCTTCACCGTCGATATTCCTTAATTTTGGTCCTAAAGTTTTCTCCTGACTACCAAAGGGCAGAGCTATGTCACCTCAAATTTGGAATGGTTGGTTTTTTGATAATTTGGTTTTGTTGGTTAGCTAAAGGATAGGTTTTCAAAGACAATAATCTGGTTGGACAGGACACACAATATAAATGTAGGTTCTCCTTGGCTAATGGTATGAATTTTGATGAAAATTTGGGGACATGGAAAGATAAAGAAAGGAAACAACAACAAGCAATGCAATGAATTACCTGTTGTGAGAGAATTAAGACTTAAAATGATATTCTAAGACTTAGAAAAATATTCGGATACAAATAATCCAATAATTTCCAAATAATTTATCTTTTTATAACAACAATAACTGGTTAATAGGTTGCATAGCAAAAAAAAGATGAATTAGAACAGTAGCTGAAAGAAGAAGGAAATGTACATCGCACATATCACAATTTGCATCCAAAATAAGATTAAAACACATAAAGACTTGAATAAGAAAACACAACTGTCATCAATGTATATTCATCAGGTAGAGAGATTTACAATCATATGAGTAGGTCCAGCCAATTCTGATACTTGAAACTTTTCACTAAAATATGAACCCTCAAACAATACAAAAATTGTATATTTATCAGTATTGTAGAGGATTTCGACCATTATGAAAACTAGATCTCACTTCTGCATAACAAATAAATGACTAGACTAACATTCCTTCAATACAACTTGGAAACACCTCTTTAACTTGAGTATATTTAATGGAAATCGTTAGACGACTGAGAGGGGGGGGTGAATTAGTTGTTATTGATCTTAAACAATGATGCCCATTTTAAACTCTTTACAGAACACTCAATTATGATCACAATAATGCAGGGAAGTAAGCAATAGAATATTCAACATC
Source organism: Picea mariana (assembly GCA_032191745.1). Classification (NCBI taxonomy): domain Eukaryota; kingdom Viridiplantae; phylum Streptophyta; class Pinopsida; order Pinales; family Pinaceae; genus Picea; species Picea mariana. Next base: position 121,571 of record JASDQU010739113.1, read on the forward strand.
AATCACACACATGAAATATACAGAGATAGATATTCCTGAGGAAACCCATAAAGTGAGAAAACCTCTTCTTGTTGATATGATAAGTAGTCTTTATTTTCTGTACATTATCATTCTTATGAGCACCAACTCCTTTCGAGGCTACCACCTCTATTTTACAAGAAACAACTTGTTGAGAGCACCAACTCTCTAGTTTCTCTAGCACCCACTAGAAGGAAGCACCAACTCCCTTTGTGTTCCAGCACCAACTGGATGGAAGCACCAACTTCCAGTCACACATGCACCAACCTGTACAAGATGCAACTTGTTGAGAGCACCAACACTCTTGATTCTCTAGAACCCACTAGAAGGAAGCACCAACTCTCTAAGTGTTCCAGCACCAACTGGATGGAAGAATCAACTTCAAGTTACATAGGCACCGACCTGTATAACAGAGAACAATAGTTCTCCCTTGCACCACCCTACCACCCTGGTTTTTCTGGCTGCAACCAGATGGAAGCTACAACTCCCTGTGTTCAAGAACCCACTTGAAACTTTGAGGACAACAGTCCTCCATAGCACCACCCTACCACCCTGAGATATCAATCTTTGTTACTGAAATGTATTACAGTGATACAATATTTATCAATGACTTACCAGTCTCATCATTGTTCTGCTACACTTCTCTACTTTGCCTGCATCAATGTCTTCCTTCTCGCATCTTCTTGCAATTTCTGTTATTCTTCTCTGTCTATGCATGCACACCTTGAATTTCTCTTCATCTCTTAGATATGCATTTTGTTCTATGCCTTTCTTCTGCGTTGTATGCTCTGTGCACCATTTCCATTCTCTACGCTACACCTCTTCTGTGCGCTTCATCTCCTATGCACAACTTGCTTCTTCCCTCATGAATAACTATCAAAAGAAGCAACCATCTCTTATTTGTTCTGTATATATTTATCATGCCAAGTCCTCTTCCAGATCATACACACAACTCTTTTTCCTCTCTAGCGATTATACCGAGTCTGTTCTTCATCAGTGGTCGTTATCCTGAGATTCTTTGTCTTCTCTGGCAGTTACAGTGTTCGACACTTTTCCATCTGTCAATTGTCTCTATGACGAGTCTTCATTCCACTGGAATTTACCTCGAGACTCTTCATCTCCTTTGGTGATCACCCTGAAGCTCTTCGAATTCTCTAGCAGATACAATCACTCTATTCTGGCAGTTACAGAGAAAACCTTCACGCGCTCATCCCTTTGGAGCCTTTTCCCTTCCCGAGAAAACTTCACACTGGGCGCTAACTTTTCTGGCTAAGCCCCTTCCTTTCATGTGACCACGAGCTGTGATCAGACGCCTATACAAAAGGTGCTTTGTGACTTTGCGTTTCATATTTTTGCTGCGAGTCAACTTGATTCTCCCAACTCTCGAAATCCCGAGGTGGAGCCTAGCGACGTGCTAGCTCCTCCCTTAACCTTCGCTGATGTGACCATGGATGTGACCAAATGCCTATTCAAAGGGCGCTTCCCGATCTCAGTCTAGTGAGCGCTAGCTCTGTTTCTCGATATGACCTTGGGCAATGATCTCATGTGACCACGCGATTGCGGGTGCATCCAAAGGTGGTTTGAAACAAACTACGTTTCGCCCCGCAATTTGCATCGAGCGTCCATGTGTCCTTTCTCCAAAACCGTGGTTTCAATTTTGGCCTGCCTTCATCTTTTTTGAAGTTCGTGCACCTTCAATCCCCACAATGCGACATGACCGTCGATCTCACAATATTGATAGAAATTCGGATGATTGAATTCTCAATCGTTTTTCCCCGCTTATCCTATCCTTCATTAATTCAATCCAACGGTTGTTGGTCCTTTGGATTAGTGATGCAACGACCATTGTCGCTCTTCCTCCTGATATTTCAATCTCTCTGACTTAGAAGGTTTTCTAAGTGTTCAAGGGTCTCGACCTTTTCTCCTTCTGAGAGTCCTGATGACTTTGGGTCTCGTCTGTGTTTCTAAAAAATACTATCTCTCCTGAGCTTTGGCAATGAAGTTAACCTCGGTCCTGGTGCACACTTGCACTCTGCGTGAAATTATGCATTATTCCTCCTGATCTTGATTCCTTCTGCAAACTCACAGATTCTAAGGAATCTTGTGCACGCTCCTTGCTACCTTCATGATAACCTATGGCTATATGGAAACTCCAAATCTCTGCCCTGTGCTCTTCCTCCTGATCTTGCAGACAACAATTTCTCATGGTCTCATCATTCCCGATGATATCATTGTTTCTTTTCTGTTTTACGTCATTGCTGCCAATATGTCATGGTCATTGTTGTTCTTTCCATCAATGACAAGCACCCTCTACCTGTGAACATGCCAACAATATCCCCCTTTGGCATTGATGGAAACCCTGAAGGACTGCACTGTTCTACTTAGACCTCCAACTGTAGCATCCAGACCACACCTTTTCTCCCCCTTTGACATCAATGTTAAAGAAAATATGCTCCCCTTGAGCTGTTGCAATACTTTTCAGAGGTATCAGATATTCAACCAACACAAACTCCCCCCGACAGGATGAACTCTCTTAGGTGAGAGAAGAGATGACACCCAACTTTTGACAGAGATATTCAAATGGTGTCTTGGCTAGGGGTTTAGTAAAGATGTCTACAATTTGTTCTATGGTTGGAGTGTAATGAGCTTAAACAATCTTATTGGTGACCTGCTCTCTCAGAAAATGGTATTTTATGGGGATGAGCTTGGTCTTGGAATGAAATACTGGATTCTTGGACCTTTTCATCTTCAACTTCAGCTGTGTCCTCTGTAGTAGACTCAATATTTGTCACCTCTCTTACTAGGACTCCTTCATCAACCTTTAAATCAATGCAATCAACTAATTTATACAATCTTTTATTAAAGAATATATATCCTTTACCATTGGTAGCATATCCTAAGAAGATGTTTTCATTAGCCCTGTCATCATACTCACCTCTCAACTACTCCATTTTGTTGTGGAGTTCCTGGGATTGTGTATTCTCTCATGATCCCATGTTTATCACATAATTCCTTGAAGTCACTTGACATAAATTCTCCTCCTTTGTCTGATCTTATTGCTTTTAATCTGTTTCCTATTTGATTCTCAATTAAAGATTTAAATATTTTAAATTTCTCAAATGCTTCAGTTTTTCCTTTGAGAAAAGCAACCCAAGTGAGTCTAGAGTAATCATCAATTATCAACATGAAATAGTTTTCCTTCCATGTTCCTTCCCGTCTTGATGGTTCACATAAATCGATATGAACTAATTGGAGTGGTTTCTCTGTTGAAGTAGAGCTCTTTGGATTTAAACCGTGTCCTGGTTATCTTTCCTACTTGGCAGGTTTTGCACACAGATTCTTGTGGCTTTGATAATTTTGGAAGATATTTTACTGCCTCACGATTTTTGAGCTTGATTAAGTGGTCAAAGTTTAGATGTCCAAATCTCCTATGCCATAACCAACCTTCATCATGTTTTCTTAGATGACACTCTTCTCTATCTTCTTTCAGCACACATGCATTGTCATCCGTCCTTATGCCTTTAGCCACCACTTGTCCTGAGTTTACATTCTTTACCTTACAATCTTTGGAAATGAACACCTATTCACAGCCTCTGTCACGCATTTGACTTACACTGAGCAAATTATGTTTCATACCATCTATAAGAAGAACATCTTGGGCATCTCCTTTGCCATTACTCAAACTCACCATCTCTTTACCCTTGATTTTACTTGGTTCATCATTTCCAAAGGTCACATTTACTGTTTTGCTTTTACTTATAGATAAAATCTTATCCTTGTCTCCAGTCATGTGCTTGGAACATCCATTATCTATATTCCAGGGGTCTTTTTGTTTTTGAGCTGAAAGTATTAGACCACATTTTTCACTATCTTTCTTTTTCCATGTGCTGGCATTTCTAGCTAAGAGCTTTATCCTTGGATCTTATTTGTAATTCTTCAGATGACAGTTTGCAGCTTTGTGGTGGAAGTTATGAAAATTATCATCGTTCAATAGGTCAAAGAGATTGGTGCAACTTTGTCTACTCATTGGCTGTTTAGTTCTATGTTGCAAAGATTGTTTATTTCTTGACCTCCTCAGTTGCATGTCTCTAAACTTAATTTGACAATTTGCAATCTTATGACCAAAATTAGAGCAATAAAAACAGTAACCATGGAAGAAATTTTGGCACCTGAAGGATGGCCTTTTTCTTGGCATTTGTTGGTCCATCTTCTGATATCTTTGTTTTTTATCAGGGATCATCTTGTCTTTATTAGCTTTTGGTGACAGAGTACTCACATGGTCTGATTGTCTGTTGACTTGGAACTTGATCATCTTTACTGGCTCTTTGCTTTTTGGATGTTCATTGTTTGAACCACTTACATAACCTAAACCAGTCTTCAACAAAGGAGATATCTGTTTGCTCAGAATTTCGTTTAGTTCTGTTGAGGCTTTAATGCTTGGAAGATTTCGGAGATACAATACTTTAAACTTCTCCATCTCTTTGTTAGTTTTTACTACCTCTTCTTCCAAGGCTTCACATCTTGCCTTCTTCTCTGATAATTATTGTTTCAGAGTGTCCTCTATTTTATTTGCCTCTTCTAACTCCACTTTTAGCAGGGCAAGGTCTTCATCAGGTTTTTTACCATCCTTTTCAAACTGCATCAACAACTGTTTTTTTTTCTCTTCTGAATTCTAAGTCTGTCAATCTCTTCTAAAGCACTGATTAGTTCACCTTCCATATCAACCAAAACTTCTTCATCATTAACATCACTTCCTGTGCTTTTATTATCATAATCCTCTTTGGCCATAAACATAAATTCATTAACCTTATCTTTACAAGAAGAGTCACTATCCGTGTCTCCTGAAGAGTCATCATTGTTTACACATAAACTTTTATTTTTATCAAATCTCTTGGATTTGTACTTCTCTTCACCTTCAGAGTTTTGGTCCTTCTTCTTGTGTGGACACTAAGATGCAAAGTGACCTATCTTCATTTCATATGCAGTCAACATTCCTAGAAGTTGATAAAAAAGTAGAACTTTTAGAACATTAAGTTCTTCTATAACAGAGACCTTTGGGTTGAACCTATTTGGCAAAGATCTCAAAATTTTCTGAACTAAAGAGGCTTCCTCAATTTTTTCACCAAGCCCTTTCATTGCATTTACTAGTTTTTCAATTCTCAGATAGTACTTCTCAACAGTTTCATCCTCTTTCATCTTTAGCTGTTCAAACTATAATCTGTAGGTTTGAAGCTTGGCATCCATTACCTTCTCATTACCTTCATAACTGCTAATGAGTTTGTCCCACATTTCTTTGGCACATTCTAAGTTCATAAATTTTACAAATTCTGCTTCTGCAAGCCCACTCAAAATAACATTCATAGCCTTATCGTTGAAGTTGAATTCTATCTTATCATCCTTAGAATCTAGTACAATTGGCTTTACATAACCAGTCTCTACCACATTCCAGACATCTGCACCTAAATCCATGATGTAGGTTCTCATCCTACCTTTCCAGAAAGAAAATTTTGTTTTATTGAACAGAGGGACCTTGTTGGTTGAAGTTCCTTCATGGATATTCATGTTTAAGCTCTAGGATCTACCCTTAAATAAAGGAATTGGCTCTGATACCAATTGTTAGACAATTGAGAAGGGGAGGTGAATCAGTTGTTACTGAGCTTAAACAATTATGCCCATTTTAAACTCTTTACAGAACACTTAATTATGATCACAATAATGCAGGGAAGTAAGCAATAGAATATTCAACATCAATCACACACATGAAATATACAGAGACATATATTCTTGAGGAAACCCATAAAGGGAGAAAAACTCTTCTTCTTGATATGATAAGTAGTCTTTATTTCCTGTACATTATCATTCTTATGAGCACCAACTCTCGAGGCTACCGCCTCTATTTTACAAGAAAAAACTTATTGAGAGCACCAACTCTCTAGTTTCTCTAGCACCCACTAGAAGGAAGCACCAACTCCCTTTTTGTTCTAGAATCAACTTCCAGTCACACAAGCACCAACCTATACAAGATGCAACTTCCTGAGAGCACCAAATATCTTGATTCTCTAGAACCCACTAGAAGGAAGCACCAACTCCCTGAGTGTTCCAACACCAACTAGATGGAAGCATCAACTTCCACTTACATAGGAACCAACCTATATAACAGAGAACAATAGTTCTCCCTTGCACCACCCTACCACCCTAGTTTTTCTGGTTGCAACCAAATGGAAGCTACAACTCCCAGTGTTCAAGATTCCACTTGAAAATCTGAGGACAACAGTCCTCCCTAGCACCACCCTACCACCCTGAGATATCAATATTTGTTACTAAAATTTATTACAGTGATACAATATTTATCAATGACTTACCAATCTCATCATTGTTTTGCTACATTTCTCTGCTCTGCCTACATCAGTTTCTTCCTGTTGGATTACTGAGAGGGGGGGGTGAATCAGTAATAACGTAATTATAATCCTTTTTCTTCAAATGTTATATCAATGTAGAATTATTATCCAAAAATGAGCAGTAATAAATAAACAATCACACACATGAACAGTACACCAGTGTTTTACGTGGAA